>JAGFPH010006211.1:26004-38008 GCA_018207615.1 Philaenus spumarius
GGGGGGGGGGTCGTCTAAACATGTAACGACCAATTTTTTTGTTTGTTTTTTTTTTTTTTTTAGTTCCTATTGGAATTTTTTTTACATCAAGCATAGAAAAACAGTAAAAAAAATTTGGTTGTCTCTAGGAGTATACCTTCCGATCGATTTCAAATTTATTGAAATTCAACAACAACAAAAATGCTGTTTTTAGCTATTTCGAATAGTAAAGAAAATGTTTAAGAACGGCAATATTCTGGTTAGAAGTTTATTTATGTTCATATACGTTGAAATTACAGTAGAGCGTCTAAAATCCGAACTAATTGGGACCGAGGGGGTTCGGATTATCAATTTGTTCGGATTTTTTAAAACAACCAAGAAAAAGCCATTTAGGCTAAAACATATTCCCTTTAATAGATTAAAGTGGTTAAACAGTACAACAGGTAATGTAATTACAATACAGTATGTAAGACTACTTACATATTATGATTTAGAAGAACCTGCACGTACACAGTAGGTACACATAGGGTACAGTAGGATTACACATGCAACTCTCAATTACAGTACAGTACATAGTTAAAAGTTCACCTGCACATTGTAGTTAACACAAAAAAAAAAATATAAAAAATACTGTGTACTACACTACTGTATGTACGACACACTGTTATTATAATTATTACACAACGAAAAATGAATAAACTTTCTGTATGTTTACTGCTAGCGCTAAAGCAGCTTATTAGCGTGACAGTGAAAATACTGACAACCAGTCTGCTGTGAGGGCGTGTGAGAGCAGGTATTAATTAAGAAGTGTTTAAAAATAGATAATAATGCCAAACTACGATGAAGATTTTTGTGAAATTTTTAACATCGAAATAATTGGAATTTACGAAAGTGAAATTTTTGCAGGGGCTGCCTCAGAACGCGTTCGGATTTTTGACGTTTCGGATTATTGACGTTAGAATTATCGACGCTCTACTGTAATGTACATAAAACCTTCCAATCTGTGAAACATTTGATTCATTCCGCTGGGTTGGCTACACTGTATGACATACGTATACATTCATCTGACGGCCACGTCCCACGTTGCAAAACAGACATAGTGCTTCTGCCGGGCATCTGCTGCGAGCTCAGTAGGCTGTCACTATTTGTGTTAGTTGGCAAGAGTTAGCAGAGAAGCGCTTTGTGTTTTACCACTAATTATTTACGTTTTTGTTCGTGATTTTAGTTTATTGTGCTTTGGTTCGTTACCGAGATGCATGCGGATACAACATCGAATAATAAAATTACTAGACAGTCTTTTCGGTTCCCTGTATCTGGTAATCCAAGAGAATTTTCCCCGAACATTCTTCAAAGCTATGGAGATGTGTGCTCTAGCCAAAAAATACATATGGCGTAATTTATGACAATGTTAAAGTGTGACACTCAAATGGTTAAAGAAATATAAGACAATTTTTTGCGACTTGTTTGTAAATAAAAAAATTGCTGTAAAATAATTTACTGTTATAAAACAACACGAAAACCTGCAAAAACATCTGGTGTGCACATCACACAACTTTCCTTACCAAAATAGATGCTGTATCAATTACCAAATTTTTCGAGCGAGAGATTGATGATACCATTTTCGAGTTAATAGGAGTATCCGTTTCGAAGAAAGCGGTACTAACTTCAAAACGGTTAATCCCACGGACCTGATTTTGGTCTCAATCGATTTCTCACTCCCAAAAATGTCAAGGTCGATACCAAACACGGCTAGTTTAAAAAAAGTCATTTTTGCCCCCAAAAAGGGCGTTTTTGGGGTCATTTTAAAAAAAATGGAAAAAGTTGAGTGGGGTATCTTTTTTGACATTTCTTTGGACGCTGAATCGAATGAGACCATTTTCAAGTCGATAGGACCAGCCATTTCGGAGATACAAACAAAATAACTTGCGTTTTTGTAATAACTTTTTTCAACGAATTTTTAAGGGTATATAGCGTACATAGCGTGTTAAGGGGGTCTGAGTAGAGTATGTTAGCAAAGTTTAATCAAAATCGTTAGAGGGGTTTTGGAGTAAATACCAAAAATGTGCTAAAAACTGGTCCCACGGTAAGACACCACCTCCGATTTGCTTCAAATTTACATGGGTTTAATTGTTTACGTGTTTGAAGATATCCTGTAAATTTCAGTTCGATCCGTCCAGCCGTTTGCCCTGTGCACTCCGGACACACACACACACAGACACACAGACACACAGACACACAGACACACAGACAGACCAATTGCCAAAAATGCATTTTTTGGACTCAGGGGGCCTTGAAACGTAAAGATATTATGAAAACTCGACATCGAATTTTTGGGTCGATCGCAATACTTACCTTACCTAGTATAGGGTAAGGAAAGTAAAAATTGAAAATATCACCATTGTATATGTCTGTCTGATATTTCTTAAATTAAATTTTACAGCTACAATAAATCTAAGTGGGAACATATTTATCAAAAGTGAGACGGCATCAGCTGGAGGAGGCAGTTTTTAATTAGGAAAGGAACCGTCAAGAACGTTCTCTCAAGAGCATGATTGATACAGAACATTACTTCTGCTTTCTGCTTACAATCTATCACACGTCTGGTGTAAGACAAACACAACGAGCAACTACTTTTAAAATTAAAGTGTTCCGATAGTTGTTGTTTTAATGCTTAACCTAAATTCGTAGCTTGTTTAAATGCCTGCAAAGGTATAGCGAGTTACTAAAGGTCAACATGTGAATTACATTGATTCAGTTTCCAATAGCATTGCGTTCTAAACAATGCAAAAAAACTTAACAAATACAATTTCAAAATAATTCGACCACGCAGATGAACCGCTGACGTGAGTTGAGCAAATTTACAAAATTAAGTTTATATTCCTGTGTTTTAGGGTTTCAACACTTTCAACCAACAATTTGGGAAATAGGTCTATTCATGACGGTGCTGCTGAATAGATGCAAAATGGTTCGCACGCCAACCGCCGTATTGGGATTATCTACAATACGCAATGCATTGCGTGCTTCGCACGCCAACCCCCGTATTGGGAGTATCTTCAACAAACAAAGTATTGCGTGCATCGCACGCCAACCCTCGTATTGGGAGTATCATCAGAACACAATTCATTGCGTGCTTCACACGCCAACCCCACGGTACAATCCCCACATGGCTTTGAACCGGGTACTTCTATGGTATTTTACGTTTTTATCGATTTTGTGGTAACCAAGCGAGCCATAAGGTCTCGTAAAAAAATAAAATTTGCGGAATAACAACCTGCATTTATATTTGTAGAAACAATTAAAAAAAAATTTATTTTGGTAGGAAAAATCTAAAAAAATAATTACTTCTGGTCAAAAAACGTGCTTCCGATTGTTGGATTTTTTGGCTAACGAACTCGTCCGAGCGACGTAGACAACCAACATGTGTACCAAATTTGCACCAAATCGGACTTAAAATGCGGCCGCTAGAGTGCGGACACATTTATACATATATATGATTTTTAATGACACCCCAAAACTTGTTCTGGGGACCATGATCGGTGCTCATTTGCTACTCCCGACCTTGGGTCTTAACATAAGGGCCACTGAAATAGCTCATTTTCTCTATGGAAAATATGTAAGCAATCCTCAATAATGTAAATTATGATGCTGGATCCTCTGTTGTGTTGTCTATATTATAATTTAATTTGCACTTTTTAAACCTATTATTATTTTTGACCCCCCCCCCCCCGGCTATGGCCTTGATTAACTGGGTATGATAATAAAATTTGAGCTCTGTTTATTTAGTGTTTCAAATCATAACATTTTAATAATAATTGAAATATTTATGATAGTTCATTGAAGCTGCTATGTATCAAATGAAAGCACGGTTACAGTAAGTGGCTAAATTATATTTATTTTCAAAAGTTTAAAGTAAACTATCTAATAACAAGATTTCTGTAAAAAATATCGATGATAATATTGGAAGTTAAGAACGTTTTCCTTAATTTCTTTTCACTATTTCACCACGAAGGTTAGAGTAAACATTGTAGGTATTGCACTTAACATATCAGAGTCATAATTTTTCATCTTTTGGGTTGTCCATGCCTATATCATGTGGCACCTGTCTATTGGTTATTTGGTAGAAGTGTGCAATAATACTAATATGCGTTCATTATTATACCGCGTTTACGTACTTTACATTAAAATTCTATTATCGTTTGTATCCTATTCCTAAATATATTCCACTGCAAGTACGTGGAACACTTCAACTGAATTGTGTTATGCATCCTTTTACGAAACGGATCTGCATCACTCGTCCCATTTCCAAGAAAGAGTTTAAGATCCTTGAACTGTTTGTGGAATATAAAACAGATGTGTTTTTGTGTAGCTGTTTTATTGAAAACTATTTCTGTGTCCTCATAGTATGTTGCAAGTGGAAAGAAGTGGAAAGAAGTGGGAATAATTTGATTTGGAAGACTCTTTAGAAATAGCTTAGGTGGAAAGGACAGCACAGAACATTTATTGGTCCTTCAGAACATGTACATTCACATATATTTGACACAAATTTTTTTTTAGTTTTACACGTTTTATAAAGTACTAAATAAATAAAAAGAAAAATAAATTCAAGTAAAAAATAATATAATATTTATGATCAAATTCAGTCGTGTACAAATTGATATCTAGAAAACTGTACAGAGGAAAGAAGACAGGATGAACTGTGAATTACTATGATGGTGGTTTGTGAAGTTTTAATTAAAATGTTTGATTTAGATAGTAAGTCGAACAATATAATACCTAATTGAGTTTAACTGCAATAACCCTCATTTATTATTTTGGCTTGCAGTTTCTGATTTTCACAGTATTGAAAATCTAGGTTAATCTAAAATCACTGACGCCTTTGACCTATAAACACACGCTAGGTTTGTGATTGCTGTCTGCCATTACTTACCTCTAGTGTAATATATCACTTGCAGTCAAAGCTTAACCACTAATATAAATGGAAGCATATCATGTACTGGCTGTTCATATAGCTGCTTATAAATATATTAATAACAAGTATAAACACTCTCTCACAAAAGTGTATTATGTAAACGTTACAAGCTATGTATGACCGCAATTGGTTTGCGGTAATTCTAGTTTACATAAATATTTATTATTTTGTTATGTCAAAAACAACACATAAAACCATTAATTTCAAATGTATATTTTGAAGAGTTAAACAAGTTATTATTTCTTTCAGTTTTACTTCTATAAAAATGTAAGTTTTGTTATTTTGCAAACTTATCTGAGCACTCGCAAATATCTCTTCGAAAAGCAGCAATGACTTATGTATGTTCTGTACACAATTCTAGATTAAATCATTTCAACCAGTTTCTTAGAAATGAACCAAGTGATGATCTTTGATTGTTCATTACTTTGAAAGGAAACAAGATACTAAGCTCTAGTTTGCGTCATTCTGTTTCTCTTTAAGTAATCTTTATGATGGTGTATTACGAGACCTTACATACCTTTAGCTTTGAAATTATTAACCTCTTTCATTTTCTGTGCTCTCATAGAGGGTCACATAGGTAAAAAAACGTCCTGTTGTGCAACACAAGATGTATATAAAGTTTTTTTAACTTATTTTCAAAACAAAAGTTATAAAGGGGGTTAAAAGCGACTTTATGGACACTAAGTATGTGATATATCATTTGTAGAAATATATGGAATAACTTACGTTTCCAACAACAAACTAAGGCGACTTTTGCTATATATAATAACATTGGCAACAGTAACTTGATCTGCCACGATGTTTGATATTTTATTGCTTACTACGAATAACACAATGCAACCAAGTATTCTATGTTTTGTTATGGGGTTCAAGTATGGATGAAGCGCAATTTCCTTTTAAGGTTGGTTTACTTCAATTTGTTTAGTAAAGTACTTTGTGACTGCAGGAAATGTATATGCATGGTGTACGTTATTGGAATAGTTAACATGAGTGGTGGTTTTGTGCTGTATGGAATGTAATAAGTCTGTACAGTTTGCTATATATTTATGTACTTTATGTATTTATTTTATATATTGCCGATAAACTCTGCTATTCAAACCTTACACTTTTTGGTGACCCTATTAATACCTATTTCTGGAGATCTATATGGTCGATATTTTTGCGACTTCTTTTAAACAAATAAAAATTATATCATTACTATCGAAACATATTAAAATGTTATTATTTGTTTCATAGTTATATTTACAAGGGCATTTTTGGATGATTTTTTGTTTAAGGATACAAAACTATTGATACTTATTTCTGAAGATCTGCTTCCCGATTTTCGTTCAGTTTGTTTTAAATGAAAGTCTATTTTGTCACTTTATTAATGAAATAATATTAAATGTATTCAACATTTTTATTTCATGGTTACATTTACAAGGGCACTTTTGAGGTATTTCACAATCAAATTGATATCTATTTCTGCAGATTCATTTTACTCTATGACTATTTTACCACATCCGAGTTCGGTAGGTACTTTTATTAAGTAATATGATAATAGTTTTTCTTTAAATTAAATCAAAAATAACATTCAGACATTCGGAAATAAAACAGTAACATCTAGACTAACCATATTTGATTGATTCGACCAATTAGATAAAGATGAATTCAAAAAACATTACTTTTGTTTCATAGCTAGGCTAAAAATATTTATATATTTTTTAATCGTCCATAAATTTATCTAAAATATAATGTGTAATAAAAAGAAAAAGGGATTTTTAGTGTAGTAATTTGTTTGGTAAATGACCATGAAACAAGGGCTTTTTAGTATATTAAACTGTTTGTAAACATTTCTATAGATTGCGCGTAAAATATTCACTTTACGTAAGAGTTGATAAAATTATGCTATATTTAGAATTAAGATAAATATCGTAATCTCCATTTTAACATAGAAAAGGACACGTTATACAATCATTAAACTGAAAAATCCATGTTACTGTTAGTTTATGCTTGATGACTAATAAAAGAAGATAATGAAACAAAATACCTGGACAAAATTAGATATAACCAAACAAAACGAATAAAATATCTTATAACTTATTGTAAAAAAAAAAATATTTTAGAAGCCCAACGTGACAATATCATTTAGAACTCACAACAATATACAGAAATAACTGCAACCGAAATCAATAAAAACACTTTGAAATTACAGTGGTGTGTAACATTTGACAAATTCTATAATCAGAAAAAACGCAGAAATTTCAAAGATATGTATATTTTTTAATGCCTAAAAAGAGTTTTAAAACAAATGCAACTATCCTATAGATTGTGACACTTTTGTCAGTGAACTTGATCCCACTACATTTGTGCATCAAAGGTCGACTAATAAACGTATTGCATATGAAACTTACCAAGCCAATATTAACTGAAGAAAATCACTCCTCGACGAATATTTTAAATCAAATAGTTTTTACAATACCTCAATATAGGCCAAAACTTAATATTGATGAAGTAGAAAACGACCACACTTTCAGCCGACGATTTACCGTTTTATCGAGACATTGTGACAAAATCCCAAAAGTTTATAAACGCTTTTTTTGTTTATGAATATTTGTTTATCAACATACCTTAATTTTCAGTCAATAGTAGTACTTGTTTTTTAAATGTATGGCTACATGTTTCGCTGCCACAGGCAGCATCATCAGGCCAGCCAACAACACCAATACCAGTCCATTGTTTACATAAAAATCACATACATAACAACACAATAAACATAAATAATTGTGCAAATAAATAAATAAATAAGACTGAGGTAGCAGTCTCCCAGTATAACTCAGTGAAGTAACATGTGGCCTAAGTATAGTGAACTAGAACAATTTTTATTTTTTATTTTTGACAAGTGCTATATCTGCACAATTATTTATGTTTATTGTGTTGTTATGTATGTGAAGTTTATGTAAACAATGGACTAGTATTGGTGTTGTTGGCTGGCCTGATGATGCTGCCTGTGGCAGCGAAACATGTAGCCATACATTGAAAAAACAAGTACTACTATTGACTGAAAATTAAGGTATGCTGATTGACTAAAGTAGTTCTAAAACTAAACAATGAATATTTGTATATATTTCATCCAAGTGTGCAGTGAAATGATTCGTGTTGTGAATTGTGTTTTTACTTATTTTGACGTGTTCACATGTGAATAAAATATGCAGCAAAGCCGGAAGTGGGATCTTGTTCAAGAAACGCTTAGCTAAAAAGTACAGCAACAAGTTACAGAATGGATCAAAAAGTATAAATATATGATTTAATATAAGTATACATTTACTTAGTATAAGTAAAGGTTCATTAAAAATTGATTGCATATGAGTATATTATTACCAAACCTTTAGAATTTAAGTAGTTTGATCATTTCAACATATTTTATATGCGAACTTTCAAAGATAAGATAAAATATAGCAGTGACTCTTATGGTGAGAAACAAGTTTGGGAGTCGTCAATGAGCACCGATCATGGTCCCCAGAACAAATTTTGGGTAGTCGTCAAAATCGTTATACATATTTACCAGAAGTAGTTTTTTTGAGGTTGTTAGTATTATAACGAGACTTATTTGTGGTTTTATCTAAATAAATTCAAATAGGAGATTATTCTTCACATTTTGGTTTTCACACGACTTTCCAGCCCATCTGGTTTCAACGAAATCGATCCAAACGTAAAATGCCACAAAAGTACCCGGTACAAATTCACGTGAGGGATTTTAACGAGAAGGCGGCATCGAGCACAGAATACAATATAGAGGCCATTCCGTAAATAGCAGTAAGCAGGGTTGACGCCATGTCAGCCATCTTTGATGTCTATTGAAATGTTGTTGGGCCCATAAATGCGTAGTTCTGTAAACGGTGCTCGCCTTGATAACACCGTCATTTGAACCCCTTATGATATGACAAAAATTACCAAATTTTATACATAGGTGGGTGGATGGTGAAGGAAGGCAACAGTGTTCGTAGAAAGTGTAATACCTATTGAGTTTTTATTAAAATAATAATTAAAACTAATCCTTTTACATTAAATTAAATTTATGACGTGAAAAAGTTAGTATGAGAGAACTTTTTTTATTTTTGAGGTAGAAGCAAACTTCCAGCCAGAAAGTTGTAGCTAATTAGTGATCTTAAATTTTCATTCCAAAAAATTTTCGATGGAATTTATAGTCCAAAGTAAATAACTGCTATGTTTAGTTGTACGAGCCCACCGTCGCGGACCATGGCTCCACGCTGTTCTACCATAAAAATTAGCTCCTCGTCTGATTTGTTTTACTCTTTACATGCTGAGGAAGTTAAACAATATAAGTAGGAACACATGGTAGTTTACAAACAAAATTAGACACCTAATCATATTTTTTAATGCAAACAAAGCAAGATATACAATTGCCTTAATCTCCATAAGAATAACATTGGACAACGTACTGTGTTTAATACTTTCAATTTCTCTGTAACCGTCAGATGTCATGTAGAGAAATTATAAAAACACCAAATTGTTCGTCTTTTTACACCAAATTCAATGACGAAAAGTAAAGTTTGATTTACTAAAATAGTATATGTAAAAACCTAAAAAAAACGCTCGACACTAGGATGACTCATGCTCTGCGGCCGCCATGTTGGATGTGTTTTACGCTTTCGGGTGGCTTCAACTAACTGCTACTGCGTGGCCCCTCTAATGTATTCTGTGCTCACTGGAACGCGGTTGCTGATCCTAGCGCAGTCCCTAGTCCGTTGCCCAGATTAGGCAGAATTCAGTTATAATTTCGATGTAGCAAGATCGAGCGGAACGAGCTTGTTGGAGCCCGAATAGCAAACAAATTTTACTAAAATAGTTTGTACATGGATGCAGCTAATCTGCGAATTCGTGAGATGACCAATTTCCTAAATGATTGACACTAAACATTTTAAATCTCAATTCTTGAAATTCGATTATCTGGCATTAGCTGTTCAGCTGCGGGGTCGAATTATTGTTTATTTTGTGTACATCGCATTTACTATTGTATATGATACCTTTCTTTATATTTGCTTAGCTATTATATTAAGAACAGATTTTTAAACTACTATTTCTCTGTTTAGTGTTTATTTATTGTTTTCAAGGTGAAAACCTAATGCATTATTCTAGGTACTTACACATTTAAATTATTGAAATATTCTGTAACAAACCCATTTTTTTTATTTCCAGTTTGGGCCTAATCTCTAATTAACAATACACGCAGGCTGTGCAGGCTGCACGTGCCGCTGCGGTAGTAACTCTCTCGGGTGTATTCAATGGTCATAGAATACAAATGCACTAATTATATTGTAATATTTGGCCCAGATGGTGTGTTTAATGTAAATGGAACGTTTAGCTTCCAAATGCTACTGTAGAGGCTGATTCGGGAAGAAAAGGGGAAACTTTCAGGACGTGGTCTACTAGTGAAAATAAAGAAAAAAAGTTCATATAAACATAGGTTTGGAAATTCGCTCAACTCACGTCAGCGGTTTAGCCGCTTGATCAAAATATTTTAAAGAAGGAACGGTTTTTTTAGAATAAAATTAACTTAGATTGCAATCATTGTATAACGCTCACTTCTTAAATTCGAATACTTAATAATAGTTTGGATTTGATTGATTTAATATTTCGAAAAGAAAGTCAATTTATTAAATGTGCATCGCTTGCTTTTATACTTCGCCATTTAAAGTTTATATTGCACAAATGCAAGGGAACGGAAGGGAACTATTACTAGTAAATATTTAACTTCCTCGTCTTCTTTTTAAATTGCAATTTCACAACAAATATATATAAAGTACTGGCTCAAACTATGTATTAACATTGTATTTACAAATTAATAAGGCTATGTTGAAATGAGTATTCTATTAAATGTCGTTCTAAAAGTTATAAAACGTATACGATTATTGTTTTGTGTTAACGTCTTTACAATAAAATTGAGTTTAATTAAGAAAAGTTGAGAAAGTTAAATGTTGCTTATGAATAAACAAAAGCAACAGAAATAATGGCTTAACCAAAAGTTAACCGAAATTAGTACTTTAGTAGTAATCTATAACTAAAATATCCAAACAAATACATTTTAGTTACAATCTTTTGATAACTAACTGTAAAATGTATATCAAGTATAAAGCAACAAATAACTAAATTGAGGCTAAAATGTTTATATGGTGATACCAAGCAATAACATATCTCATGTTAACTGTTCCAATAACTCATACGTTTAACACATTTCCATATCATTTCCTGCTGTCATATAGTCCTTTACAGAATAAATAAGGGAAACAGCCCGGCAAGGAAATTGCACATCCTTCATATTTGCCAACTTGATATTAAATAGAAAATGAATAAACATTTAACGTTACCCACTGTCACGACGCGTACTGTCTACCATTGGTAGAAGGGAGGGATATTAAACTGGGTGTTTCAGGAGGAACGCATAATACTTCAGAAACTGATGTTTTTTTAATATCAATGAAAGCAACAAACTAAAACAACGATGGGTCAAAACAACGTTTGCTCCACCATTGTCTCATACTGTTAAAAAATCGCTAGCTAAATGTGCAAATTTAAATGTAGCTATGTCAGCTGAGAGTAATCTTGGTAAAATGTTAGGAAATCCTAAAGACAAAATTCAAGAACTGGACAAATCTGGAATTTGTTGTATAAACTGTGAAATCTGTCCGAAGAAATATATAGTCCAAACTAAAAGAAGTATGAAGACAAGAATTAATGAACATTTTTCTCATATAAAGTACAATAGGCCAGATGAATCTGCTATGGCTAAACATTGTTTAGATTAAACCATCATTTTAAAATAGAAAACTCTGTATTATTGAAAAATGACACTAAATTTAACACAATAGATGCTTGGGAAACTTTTTATATGAACAAAAATAGTAAAATAATTGTAAATAATGAATTAGGACCCATACAAAATTCTGTATTAATATAAAAATAATGTATTGTATGAGATTATTATAAAGGTACGTTTACACTTGTACACATGTATGAGAACTTGTGTGAGATACTTGTTGAATTAACAAATCCAGA
>JAGFPH010006211.1:38108-82900 GCA_018207615.1 Philaenus spumarius
TGATTATTGAAGCTTTTCCCAACCAGCTGATTTATAAAAATACTTTTTGTAGGTTAGGTTTCATTGTATTGTGTACAAATACGTTAATATTTCATTAATAAGTTGCTATGTTTAATTTGATTCGGGTAACAACACTGCAAATAATTGAGAAAATTAGGGCTTCTATACATGGGATGTTAAATCCAAAGTGATTTGTGTACTCAAACTTCACACTTGTTTCTCAAACAAGTATCTCACACAAGTTCTCATACATGTGTATAAGTGTAAACGTACCGTTAGGTTAGTAATTTGTTTATTTGTATAGTTAATATTAGGCTAGTTATAATAACGCAAGGCAATTGGTAACGCCCCACTAATGTAACGTAGTCTTAAGCCACGCCCCTTTGATTTACGGGACATGAAACACTGTTAGATTAGTTATAGTTTGACGATTGTAGCTCGTGCATCGCTAAAGATGGCGACTTTGTCGTTGAAACGCGTTTGAGTTAATAAACGTTTTAGTTGTGAGATTTAGTGTTCTAAGTTTATTCTTCAAGTATATCTTCTCACAAGTCAAGCTCAATATTTATTTATATCTATATTAGGGGTTTGTGTCCGCATTTTCGTCAGATTTTTTTAAAATTGTTACACATGTTGATTTTCTAAGCCGTTTGGACAAGTTCGTTAACCGAAAAGTCCTACAACCGTAAGCTAGTTTTTTTACCTTAAGAATTAATGTTTTGCAAATTTTCATACTATAATATCTAACACTTTTTGGTATTTTATCTCAACAAAATATACATAGGTGTTTATTTTGCACAGTTTCTTTTTTTACTCGACCTAATAGCCCGTCACGTTGACCCGAAATCGATCAAAACGTAAAACACCATAAACGTACGCAGTTCAAATCCACGTGGAAGATTGTAAAGTGGGGCAGCTTTGATCCTGGGCAGACGGCCGGGATACCAACTGCGAGCGAAGCGAATAATCAGAGACCGCAAGGTCGAGGAGCAAACACGTATGGCGCAGTCCATAATCCAAGTCCATATGGTTGATGTGTAAACTTGCAAAGCAATGTGTCCCCAGTGAACGGAACGAGGCATCACCTGAGCCGAGCACAAACAATCCTACTGATGTAGAAAATCTCGTACTCGCTCTTAGCTATTCAGCTCCTTTGTGAAATAGCGATTCCTCTAATATTTTGTTGAAACCATTAAATATACAAATCTAAACATTTGTTTGTCGCCATTCCTAATATTGATATACTAAATATATATCTTGACTTACCGTCTACGGTATTCAATTTGCTGCCATAATACGAATATATGAACTAGCATGCAGTGACTGTGCAAAGAAATATATAGGACAGACGGGAAGATCTTCAAAAAAATTTAAAGAACATATTCCACCCATAAACAAATTGCACACTTGACAAAGACAGAATCTAAATTTACAGAACATCTCATTCATGCCGACCATGAATATTCTTGTATGAAAGACTTATTTAAAACATTACACCGTTGTAAAAATGGCCGATTTATGAATTCCTTTGAGAAATTGGAGATGTACAAGAATGATCATGTTATTAAATGAAAAACTTAACTTCGATTCAAACGCATTGTTCGATACTTTCTTAGTAAGCACCTAGAGGAAGCTACATACCAAATTTCATTCCAATCCGTTCGGTAGTTTTGAAGAAATCGTCATTTAATAACTTAGATCCCCCCCAAACCCCCCAACTAAAATTTCGAATTTTTTAAAACCCCTTTCTTATTAAGCACCTATGACCCTAGAGCAAGCTACATACCAATTTCATTTCAATCCACTCGGTAGTTTTTGAGAAATCGTGATGAGTGGGTCAGTGAGTGAGTGCGTGGTATTTCGCTTTTATATATACTAGCTGACCCGTACGGCGTTGCCCGTGGTGGTTGGTATTTTCAGTATTTTTAACGTAATTGTATTCTTTTTAAGCGTTCAGTCAGTGAGCAGGATTTGGTTTATTTATATATATATCTTAAATAATAAAAGCACTATTGTCATAATAATAAAAGATCTGAAATTATGATTTTAATAACTTTGATCCCCCAAACCCTCCTAAAATTACGAATTTTTATAAACCCTTTCTTAGGCCCTAGAGGAAGCTACATACCAAATTTCATTCCAATTCGTTCGGTAGTTTTGAAGAAATCGTGATTTTAGTAAATTTAATCCACCTCAAATCCCCCTAAAATTTCGAATTTTTTCAAACCCTTTTTTACCGAGCGCTTATGGCTCTAGAGGAAGCTACATACCAAATTTAATTCCAATCTGTTCGGTAATTTTGGAGAAATCGTGATTTAGTCAATTTTTACCACCCAAACACCCCTAAAATTTCAAATTTTTTAAAACCCTTTTTTAGTGAACACTTATGGCCCTAGAGGAAGCTACATACCAAATTTCATTCCAATCCGTTCGGTAGTTTTGAAGAAATCGTGATTTAATAACTTTGATCCCCCCCAAACCTCCTTAAAATTTCGAATTTATCAAACCCTTTCTTGGTGAGCACCTATGGCCCTAGAGGAAGCTACTTACCAAAGTTCATTCCAATCTGTTCGGTAATTTTGGAGAAATCGTGATTTAGTAATTTTTACCTCCAAAACACCCTAAAATTTCTAATATTTTAAAACCCTTTTTTAGTGAACACTTATGGCCCAAGAGGAAGCTATATACCAAATTTCATTAAAATCCGTTCGGTAGTTTTGAATAAATCGTGATTTAATAACTTTGATCCCTCCAAACCCCCCTAAAATTTCAAATTTTTTCAAACCCTTTCTTAGTAAGCACCTATGGCCCTAGAGAAAGCTACATACCAAATTTAATTCCAATGCGTTCGGTAGTTTTGAAGAAATCGTGATTTAATAATTTTGATCCCCCAAACCCCCCTAAAATTTCCAATTTTTTAAAACCCTTTCTTAGTAAGCACCTATGGCCCTAGAGGAAGCTACATACCAAATTTCATTTCAATCCGCTCGGTAGTTTTTGAGAAATCGTGATGAGTGGGTCAGTGAGTGAGTGGTATTTCGCTTTTATATATATAGATTGTAAGTAAACATATATATTTATTAAATAAATAAAGTCACTTTTTTATATTCGCTCAGCGGCAGCTATTTAGAGGAGTGATCGAATTATACTATTATTTTTTAGGTAACTATTTAACACAGAACTATTATAAAATACGGACCAAGGGGCCATATCTAAATAAATTATTATTGTAAGAACATTCAGAGATGTTATGAAAATATAATGTTTTTATGGAACGTAAAAACTGAATGTCTGTATTCGTCCAGCGCTGGGGAAATAAATCGAATTAAGAGCAAAATGTTGTGGTTGGTTTTAGTATAAATAACTGCGAGAGTTAATTAATTACTAACCGTAAATTAGCTACTATCGAATAAATATTTACCTCTGGTTTAATTTTAACGTTGATTTTTAACGTACTTGTATTGAGAACCTGTAAGTTAATTAAAATAATTCAGCTTGAATAGGGGTTGAAATTCGAATGAGTTCTTCGAAATCCGCCATATTGCAAATAATACTAGTTTGATAATTTGAGTGTTTCTTACCTATACCACAACGATTTGAATTGAAATTTATAGAGGGTTGGGTGTAAGTCTGGAGACGCCCCTCGAACTTTTTAGTGAGTGGGCAGAGAAAGGTGAAATTCTTAAAATGATTATGGGGTATAAAAATGTACTTTCTTATCTATGGAGCAACTTTGCACCCATATCCAAAATTGTAAATTTTAAGGACTGCACAAAATGTTTATATGTAGACCCCGAACGTGTGGACCTTTATTTTGAAGGTCTTTATAAAAGAAAACACCTGGTTATAAAATTTGTTTTTTTGAATTTTATTTGATGAATTTGGCTTTTCTGTACACCACTCAATAAATAGTAAGAGAGGTGCCTCCAGACTGTTAACTAACCCTGTATACTTAATTACAGATGAGATTGTAAAACTATCTCAACTAGTACCGATAAACCTATTCTACCAAATTAAGAATATTGATTTGTTTTTAAATTTTTAATTCCATTTAAAAATTGTTAGTACGATTACTAGATTAGATTTCGTGCATCTTATATTTCGATTTAGCCTAAGGAAGTTAACACGTTCACTGCTACGCAAATTTCGTATTTAGTATGCTAGGAGCTGACCTTTTAATTTTTATATTTATAGACCAAACGAGTAGAAATTACTTTATTTTTGAAGTGATAACTTCTATTGGCCCGTTCGGCACTTTCGCTTAACTATGTTTCTGAAATCTCGCGTCACGCAAACTTTTTGCGTAGACATAAGTCATATCGTGAAGAGGGAATAGGTGATACATAGTATATATAGACAATTAATCGCGTGGGGAGGGAATAAACAATGCATAGTATATTATAATACGTTATTATAATTATTATAATATTAATATATTATAATAATATTTTATTATAGTAAGTATGCGAAAAATAGTGACCATTATAATGTAAGCATTATTTATTTAGTGATTAATGATTTTGAGTGAGGTATTAGTGTATGCACTCTACATAGAATTCTAAGAACAATTAGTACCTGGTAATTTTTCTATCTTTAAAGAAACCTATAGCGTATCTGTATTTAGAATAAGTCTGCCATTACCGACACGAACACACAAAAAGGGTGAATTGGAATTGCCCTTACTAAACCGTTTCTTTTCACACTACCCCATCAATTACACTCTTCAATTTGTCAGCCTTTTTCTCAGACAAAAGGTTTTCAGTTTTTGAAAAAGAATACAACTAATGCGGTACTATCATGTACATTTAGGTTATTATTTGGCATAACTTGCGTTAGAAGAAATTTAAGTAGTCAAATAAAAAAAAATTAAATATATAAAATTGTTTTTTATAAGAAAATGCAAAAGAAAAATGTCCACCTTAAATATTTCATATATAAAGTGTAAATTATTGTAAATATCGATTGCTAATTTTTTATCCATTTATGTCAACTTTCGGAAAACTCAAAAAGAAGATTTCTAACTTGGAGGAACAATTTCCAAAACTCTCTAAATACTCAAAAGGCTTATAAATGTACGCATTAGATAATATTTTATTAGTCAACATTAACACGTTAAAGCTAATTTGAATTAGTTCTACCAACTTGAATGGAATAATTTACAATAAGGGACATACTATATTTGTTCACGAGTAGTTTAAGTGACTTGTGGAGATACTGACTGTGTGCATATAATGGAATTGGCTGTAGATTATAGTATTAATGTGCTTTGATGTAAGTCCTGACAAACGCAAAGTGTGCACACAAGCATTCAGCTTAGACAAGTGATGGCTGTGAAAACTGAGGATATACGGGTCTTTCTGGACATACAATAAGTGTGCACATGCAAATGACGTCTTTAAATCAATATTTTATTAAAAACTGCTCCACAATTATTATTATTTTAAAGAAACATACAATGATTGTGCAGGAAGAAGGAGCTATACTCCACCTTTACAATCTTATAAATATCTCATGTTGGCCAAAAAGTGGACATACAATGATTGTGCTTTTAACCATCGATATAGTTGTATTGTGGTATAATACTTCAAAATTATTCAGAGACATAACTTGTTTCTATTGGCCGTTGATAAGTACATAATGAAAATGTTGATAGGTTTGGAATTATAACCCTTCAATTTAATATTCTTATTTAATACCCCTTAAAATATAAAAAAAAATTTATGTTTGCTATTATTTAGCTCTAGGATATTTCCTGTGTTATAGTATTTCAAATGTTTATTTAATCTAGATAAGATTTTATCATCCACTAAGAAAACACGAAGCAGAAAACTACGTAAAATAAAGCTTCGTGGTGTATACATTACTTCTTTTTTATATAAATATATTCACTACATGCATTTCACTTAATCACAATGTATATTAACAATGGCGAAACTCTAACCAAGTTTTGTGTAAATAACTATCGAGCTTGACTTGTGAGAAAGTAAGTAGATAAAATAAAACCTGAACACAAAATCTCACAATAAATACGACTACTAACTTCAAACGCATTTCAACGACAATTTCGCCATGCTCAGTGATGCTCGGGCTAAAGTAATCAAACTATAACTTAGATTTATTATAGTTTAGAGTTATAGTTTGATTACTTTGGCCCGTGCATCAGTGAGGATGGCGACATTGTCGTTGAAACGCGTTTGAAGTTAGTAAATTTTCTGTTTAGGTTTTATTTTATCTAAGTTTTTTGCTTTAACAAGCTGACATCTCCGGATCCATTTTAAGTGATAAATTAGTCAAAACAAATACAAGCAAAGGAATTTTAAATTGTAATTTCTTAAAAGACTTTACGATTGATTTGGTAATTTTTTTTTTAATAATAGAATTTACTAAATTAATTATCAAAGTAAACTAAAAATAAACGGTACCAAGAACTGGCACATACTTCCTCACAAATATATTTAAATTACTAAACAGATTCACTGTGATTCATAATTATTGTATTAAAGTAGGAGGGGGGACACATTAAAGTAGGAGAGTAAATAATTAAAATATTATTATTATTCAAAATATTCGATCGATTGCGAAAAAAAATTGCACCAAACATGTCAATTAGGCCTCTATAGATGCACGAAAATGGGTTTTGAAAATTTTTGGAAAACAACCCCCTTTTTAGCCAAAAACCCCAAAAATCAGTTATTATTATTATTATTACCTAAACGAGAATTTGTAGAAAGATGCGGTTTTTTTGCATATAGTAGGGTACAAATAAGCCAAATTGTATCAAAATAGTTAAAGCCGTTTTTGAGAAATTTAGATTTTTCTGTTTTTATTGTCATTTTTGGTGGTTAAAACCCCTTAAAAATCTAAAATTTGAAAAAATGGAAAAAAAACGCCTGGAGATATTCCAGAACTACATCTACATACTAAATTTTATCTAAGTCTTACCGTTGGTATGGTCTCCAGCTCTGTACAAATCCTAACAAACAGACAGACATCAACAAAAAAAAAAAAACTTTTTTGGGTTCATTGAGCACCAAAACAAATAATTCCACTAAAAACATTTTTTGGGTTAAGGAAATATTTTAACGCAGATAATTCCACTAAACAATTTTTGGGGTTCAGGGAGCACCAAATTAGATAATTCTTCTTTGGAAACTCGAATGCCGAAATAGTGCAAAAGTTCATCAGCTTATTTGGTAGGGTTATTTGGTTCTGAACTTTGGTAAATTTGCGTGAGTTAATCAATTACTTACCGGTTATATCAAGATTAAAGCATTCACTCATGACGTTTAATTCTCCTAATGTAGTTTAAGGCAAAAAAAAATCCATCGCGTGATCCATCCCTAATCTTTCATTCCGTAAGCAAACAAACTTTATCACGCGGCCTACTTCCGTTTAATGTGTTGCGTTATGATCGCCCTTACAGCGGTAGCAACTGGAAAAAGAATCTCAGATTATCTAAAACAAGGCATTAAAATTAATAACCAATTGGTTTAGGTTACAATAAAAGTAATATTATAGTTGGTTTTCACACAATCATTTATGTAAAATTTTTTATTTGTAAAATGTTGTAGACCAAACCTTATTGTGTTAATATATACATAATTAATGCATGTTATTATCTATAATATACTTGTGTTAACCCTTAAGTGGGCCCACCCTCATTTATAAGATTAGTGGGCCCGCGGAGAGTAAAAAAAAAAAACACAACGAAAAAACCGATTTAGTTTTTTTTTTCCGTACATTTGAAATTTTAGAAGACACTTAAGGCCTTCTTAACATAGGATCGTTATGAAAATATGTTTGTGTTAGTTTAATGTTGTACCGTGCTTGGACTCATTTTGCAGAGGAATAATATTTAGAGTTCAGTAATTAGAGTAAAAATTAAGTAAATTTGACAGTTAGAAAAATGTTACTTTGTAGTGTTAGGGTTAGTTTTTGATTCATAGAAGAACGATTACTGCCAGGTAGGGAGTGTGAGTGTGTTTGCTCGTGGGGAACGAGGGTCGATTTTGTATGGCTTAGAGCTCACTTATGTTTGACCAAACTATAAATGTACCAATAAACTCTAAAAGCCGGCGTCCAAGAACAAAATAAGGGAGAAATTATGTTAAGAAAGTGTGTTCTTCGTACTCAAAAAAAAACAGAACTTAATGAACAGGAACAAATAGGTAATACAAATTTTACTGAAACGTTACACTAAATTCTATTCCAATTTTGTTTGATATAAAGTATTTAATATTTATATTTTAAAGTACAAATGGGATAATAAATATGTAGCGTTTTCTTTCGTCAAGGAAAATGTGCTTTTATACTATTTTTGCAGCACCTGCTTGTCAGTAATTGATTTTAGTAGAAAAACATTTAAAAATAAATAATGGATTGAGAAAATTTGTATTAGTTCCAAACAGAACACAAAAAATTTATAAATATTATCATGAGATATTGCATTAATAAGCATTACAATGTAAACTTGAAGTAAAAATAATTTATTTAAAAATCTTTAAATCTGACGAGTGAGAAGGAATTATTCAAATAAAAAAATTGGGTCTGCGTCGGACCAGACGGTGGAAGTTATACTTCTTTGGCCATTCGTATATTCGCATACTTCCCTATAATTTTGGGAAAAAAAACATTTCCCAGCCGGGGATCGAACCAGGGATTCTAGCGTGGAAGTCGAGTCCGTTAAGCACTCACCCACCGAGACTCTTGAGGTATCTCTTGTAGAGAAAATTTATAAAAAGGCACATTCCGGATTTTACTCGTAACGCGTGACGTGGTTTCTCGACCGACATCCCGATTACAACGGGCGCAAAGAAGTATAACTTTCAAAAATTAATAATAACAATACACTAATTCTCATACAATTCTTAACGTAAATAATTGTGTGTAACTGTTACACACTATCCAACAACACTGTGTAATATTACCCTGTCTCTCATATTCACTTTGGTATTTGATTTTGTCTTCTTCTAGTTACGATAACCCTATTGGATGATTAGACACTAAGACCAGGCCCACTTTTGTGATTACTATAAATGTGTAGCAGGTAGCTTAGCCCTAGTTTAAACAGGTTATATGTTTGTAGTTGTAGCTAGTATATCACTGATAATGACGACTTTGGGTTTGAAACGCGTTTTATTATTAAACGTGCATGTGTGAGAGGCTTAGTGTATTGTAGTTATTTTTGAATGATTGTAAACGTTTAAGTGAAAATGGGAAATGTTAAAGAAAGAAGTACACGACAAAGAAAAAGTTCGTGCAGTTATTAAGACTAACACCAAATTACTAAAGTCGTGAAATATCTTAAAATAATTAGTTTACAATATATTTGTTTTAATGATTAACCAAAATTATTTAGCTAAATATAAAAGTGTTGTTCTTTAACTTATTTAAACTAAGTTTGTTTAAACAAAAAATACACGATCTTTGGTCATCACCTACTAGAAAGAAAGTTGTTATATAGAACCTCTTCAGTGCAGTTGTTGAAGTCATACAAACAAAATATTTGCTTCTAGAACTTTCTTGTTCTAACAATAATCTGCTTGACTTCAACCTGGACTTTTTAATTTTTGTTTTCTTAATAATTTCTCCCCCCTATACGTGGTACATGGAGAAAAGTATTGTTTTCGTCCAAATTTTAATTGTTTAAACAAACACCATGGACAAGAGAGTTTTCTATAGTTACTTTTCTAATCGCATTTTATCGACTAACGATTGGTTTTAGAAATTAAAACATCTGCATTTTCTTTGGTTAAATTTTACGCTTTTGGAAACAATTTACTGCTTACGTATAAAGAGTTATTGGCTACAGCCTACAATGTGTATGTCCGGCCAGTAATTTATTGAGGTAGCGAAGCCGTTGCTGCCTCCCTCCATATAAAGCTTGTGAAGTACGATGTAGTTCAAAACACAGCCTTTACCATCGTCATGGAAGGGGGAAATCTACCCCCATTCCTGTAATGCGGTTTCAAACCAGGAATGAGCCCCTAGAAGTTTTTAGAGATAAGTACACCCTGAAAATCTGGGAAGAGTAAACATAGTGGATGCTGATTGCTGAAATAAATACACACCTCACAACGCCGCATGACCCAGGTCTCTCCCACGCTGTACAACAAATTGCTGTTACAAAAATTAAAGCTATTGATTGGTACACCCACTTCTTTACAGCACTTTACTTCAGTTCTTACAGCCCCTCCCGTAACCAAACTTAACCTACTATACCTATTGCTTTAGAACGAATCAAACCCAGCCTTACTACATAACTGTGTCCTAGCTACTATCCACAATTTATGCCCAGTTACAGAATGGATACACATCTACCCAGACGTATCATGCACAGATGATGGGGCCGGTGCTGGTTTGAACTGAAATCAACTCGAAGGCTACAAGGAAAGAAAGAATGCCAGTAACTACGGTGGTGAGGTCTGCACAACACAAAAAGCAGCGATTAGTATTTAAATATCAACCGTCTCCATCAACCAAGTCGTTTTTATGGTTGATTCCCCAAAAGCTGTAATCCGCTACTAATCAACAACATCTCTACTCCATTCCTTGCCGAGCCAAGCTAGCAGAATAATAGATTGAAACATATTGGGTTGTTATCCTACAATGGTTTCCTAGCCACTTGGACATTACAGGCAATTAAAAAGTCAATAATTTAGCGAATAGCATCTGACCAACCAATAGCACCAGTCACACATCGCGATCAAAAACTTCCTGAATAACGAAACAGCGACAAACAGTGGGAGTGTCTAGCTACAGAATGGCCTACTCCAAGAGACCGGGTCAGATACAAAGCTGTCGCCCCTTTCCACTCAACCACTTGACATGACGACCACCGAGCGACGTAAGTCCCCTCTGTCTGGCTTCCAGTATGGACAGCGGACAACCCAAGTCACCCAAGACACCCAAGTCTGCATCAGACGTCAACAGTCACGGACAGGTATTTCTAAAGTAAAGAAAGTATTGTTGTTTTTATTTTGTAATAACTTTTCTGCTTACAAACTTCCCCAGCAAGGGATAATTTAAATAAATTAGAATACGTGTTTTCATTTGTAATTTAGTTAAAGAAAGTAAGTTTAAAGAGTTTACCATGTTGTAATCATTTATTGGCAGAACATAGCGTGGTCTCCGTTTTAGCTCGACCGTTCGGCATTTCGACTGTGTCTGTCTGTCTGTCTCACGATTATGGCCTAACGCCTTGACCGTTTGTCATGATTTTTTGCATGAATGTTTCTTATTCCTAGGCCGAGCGATGTATGTGTAAGGTTTTTTCCATTTTTCATTTTTAACCCCTTAAATAAAATAAAAATGGCGGCCGCACCGTTTCTCTCAGAGTAAGCTTTTTTCCAAAGCCAGTTTGTCGAAATTAAAAACTAATGACATTTTGCAAATAGCAAATTTGATTTTTAACAAAATTTTATTCTTGATTTTTTCCGTATCTCTAACGGTAAGCCCACAAAATGGCCGCAAACTTCAAATTTGTTAAAACTCGTCCAAGTTTTTGTATTTTAACCATGTTTTTATACGTTTATTCTTTAGATATCTTCATAAAACCTTATAATTTTATGAAGAGGGAGAGAGAGAGAAAGTGCTACCTGCTGTCTTGCTCTTTCCTGCGCATCGCCAGTGTGGCCGCTGTGACTGTGAATGAGTAGCGGAGGGGGAGCCGAGAGAAGGAGCCCGATTGGCGTTGCGTCACATTTACTGGGTTGTAGTCCTTTACCAACTACATTCTCTTATTCATTTTGTTTCTTTGTTGTACCACACAGTATTTAGAGACGAATTGATACAAAAAATCGTAAAAAACTGTACAAAAACATTAAAAAACAAAAGCCCTAAAAAACATATTTAAAAATGGGGATATAGAAGTACCTCCCCGAGAAACATTTTATGTCTTTTGTCCCTGGAAACAGTGAAAAAACTAATAAATTGCAAATTAATTTTTCACTGGCTAAACCTTCTTCTTACTTACTTTCTTACAGGCACACAATTTTACTTTCTCACTATACTATAGTATAGGGAAAGTATAGTGATCGCAAAAAAATTGAAGTTGAGATTTTTGTGGAAATATCCGTTTTGGGACCACCTGAGTCCAAAAAAGTGGGTTTTACAAAATGTCTGTCTGTATGTATACAAAGGTAGAGCGAAAACTATTCCATAGATTTCAAACAAATTTGCTACAGACATGTAAAATAGGCCTGTATAGTTTCAGGAAAAACGGTTTTGAAATTGTTTCATAAATTACCCTCTTTTTGGCAAAAAACCCCCAAAAAAATCAGTTATTATTTTTGTATAAAAAAATTTTCTAACGATTTTGATAAAATTTTGCTTATTTGTAGCCCTTAATTTACCCTACCATAGGCAGAAAACCGCATCGTTCTAAAAATTCTCATTTAGCTAATAATAATAAATGATTTTTGGTGGTTTTTTGGCCGTAAAGGGGGTTGTTTTTCAAAAATTTTCAAAACGTTTTTTCTTGCATCTATACAGCCCTAATTTACGTGTTTGGTGCAAATTTGTTCGAAATCGATGAAATAGTTTTCTCTCTAGATAATAATAATAATATTTATTAGTTAATCTCCTACTTTAATAAATCACCTCTCCTACCCCACCTACAATTATGAAGTCACAGAGAATCTGTTTAATAATTTAAATATGTTTGTGAGAAAGTATGTTCCAGTTCCTAGTACCGTTTATTTAACTCAAGCTCAAAACCACATTTGTTATTTCAACAAGCGAGGTCAACTACTGTTCACAGAACTACTAGTTATTTATTATCTGAAGCTTGTGTGACGTTTTATTAATTTGGAATATTAGTATTCAATTAGATTAATTTTAAATCATTCCGTTGTTGTGAAACGTATACATTATTATTGAAGTAAAGTTTTGTGCTTATCTTTAACTGTTTACCAAATGTGAATTAAGATAAAGGTTTATTATTTACTATGAATAATGTATATTATTCATTATATAACTCTATTATATATATACATATCTCAGGAATATTTACAAAACTTAACCTGCTTACTAATAGAGTTTACCTTTATTATGCCACATTAACCATATCAACATTTCATAACTAGGGTATAACATTTTATGAAAACAATTACAATTTATATAACAAGATTACATACTTACTGGTTGAAAGTGGTATTAAAACTTGTAATGGCCGTTGCTTATCGCGTGTTCTGTGCATTTAAACTCAATGTAGTAGGTTTAATAGCAAAATGCATATAAATTAATATTGTTATGCACTCACTGAACTGAAATGACTGAAATATGTAAATCAAAACCTGATTGAATCTGTTAAATTAATTGAGTAACAGCTGTTACATGTTTGTTACAGATGTAAATAAGTTACATTTTGTCACGGAAACATACATTTTATACAGGATGGTTATAAAGTCACTTCCCCCCTCTTTAACTTTGTGTTTGTTAAAACCAACAAATATCCTTTAGGGAACGATACTAACTTAGCCCAAAGTATCTTTTGAAGCAATCGGAAATTTTGAGTGCTCCTAAAAATGGGGGATTTTGATGGCAACTCCAAAGTGCTTGAACTAAAATATTGCTTCCAAATCGATTTCGTAAATTTTAAGTCGACTCCTACACCTTAGAAATTAAAAAAAAAAATAAAATTTACGAAATCGTTTTTAAAGCAATTTTTTTTAAGTCAAGAAATAAAAATGTTTTGTCTCTTGAATTTTTTTCTAAAAACTCTTCCTTTTCGAGATATTAGCAACGTTATGTCGATTTATTTCAACACGTTTAGGGCCGCCATTTTGTTTTGGGTGGTCCTATTTTTATTTTATTTAGGTATCACATAACCATACTTCCAATTTAAAATTTTTGAGTTGTCCACAAAATCCCCCATTTTTAGTGGACACTCAAAATTTCCGATTGCTTTAAAAGATACTTTGGGCTAAGTTAGTATCGTTCCCCAAAGGATATTTGTTTGTTTTAACAAACACAAAAGTTAAAGGGGGGGGGGGGAGGGAGAGGGACTTTTAAGACACCTGGTATTGTTATTGTGTACACTTTCAGATAGTGTATACTATTGTATAAATTCAGGCAAGCTAAATAAAAATACTAGATATTGTATAATGGAGCTAGAGACGCTGTAATGTAAAAATATTCAATTATATTCTTAGAATAAAATACTTAACCAAGAACAAAGAAAAGTTTAGCTTTAAATTAAAGTAATTCAAACAAAATAATTGTATTTTGATAGGCTATTAATTTTTGGTGCCAAGTCACAAATAAATATAATATATTAATTACCTTGTAGGTCCGTCTTGGGACTTAAAGTGAGTTGTTCTTGACTAGTTTCGGGGTCTTGACCCCATCATCAGATAATACTTATTTCACTCATATGGCTCGTTAAACATAAAAAAAAACACATACACAACACATACATTAACACAAAAAAACATCAACGTGTCTGACACCGTAGAGCACTCGGTCATGTCTGTCGGAGTACTGCCGGCAAGAGCTAATAGTGCCTCTGATTACGACTTCTGTTGGGCGCTTTTAAATGATTTAAATGAAGGATGCGATTGGAAGGAAAGTTGATCATTTAATATGTTATCTGGATCGTCTTTGAAGGCTCTGTAGATTTCGAATTCCTCATTCGCGTTCATTAATCTGCCTTTTTTGCAAACATGTACTGCTTCTGCAGTGGATTTAAAATCAACTATTCCGTGTTTTCTTTCAGCAAGGTGACGCTCGTAGTTCGACTTGTGATGTTGGTTTTGTTGCAGGGGAGGTGTTCTTTGTACCGGTCGCAATTTCTCCCGGTTTGTCCTATGTAATATTTGTTACACTTTGGGCATTTTATTTTGTAAACGCCAGATTCTCGTTCAATGGAGGTGTCCGTTCTACATTTAAGGGATGGAGATATGTTATTATTTGTACGGAATGCAAGGGCGATGTTACATTTCTTGAGAATGTTGTTCAACACATTGGGCAAGAGGCTGGAGTATTCTGAGGTAATGCATTTGTGTCTCTGGTTATGCCATTATTTGGATTCGTTCTATTTAGTCTTTTTCTATGGATTTTTATCAATTTGTCTATTATGGAACTCTTATAACCATGTGTTACCGCTATGTGTTTAATGATGCTGATTTCTTTATAGTATTCTACCTTGCTGGGTGGGACAGTAAGAAGTCTGTGTGTGAAGCAGTGGAATGCTGCCATTTTCTGCGAGTAAGGATAGTGAGATAGTGCGTGAATAGTGACGTCTGTGGTGGTCGGTTTCCAGTATATTTTATATTCAAACTTATCTGTTGTTTTTGCAATGGTTAGGTCTACGAAGTTGAGTTGTTAATGTTTGACGAGCACATATGAGTGAAATAAGTCTTATCTGATGATGGGGTCAATACCCCGAAACTAGTCAAGAACAACTAAGTTGAAGTCATAAGGCGGACCTACTAGGTTATTAATATATTATAAAAGAATGGTTATTATTGTTTGCCTTACTGGACTAGCAGTTTAACCTATGTTAACTTATTTTATAAACTTACTACTTTTAATTTTATGTTGTCGATCTAGATGTAAACTTGTGTACAAAATACTCTAAATGTTCCACTTGCTTGTTGTGTTGAGAATTTCTTATTGTAAATATTTCATTTCGTTACCAACGAAGCGAATTAATTGGTCAAAAACGTTTTAAATTGGGTTTGATAATGCCTGACAAATAGGCTAATCGACGTAACCTACCAGAAAAATATCAAACAAAAGAACTGTGAGCAGCAGTAAGTTTATCAAATAAGTTAACAAAATGAATAAGAATAGTGTTCAATTGTAACAGATAATTTAATTATAATCCTACTAATAAAGTTATATCGTTATAATTACCTTGTATTAGCTGTCTTCAGTCCGTAATTGTATAACATAACTAACTACAGCGTTGTTTCGCCGAACACTGTCGGCTTCGCCAGGCTTGTACTAACACATACACGAACACATAACACTAACACACAAAATCGGAGTAAAACTCGTCGTAAAATTTTAATAAAAATGTTTGTGGTCACATTATTACGTCGTTCATGTCCAGCTGCAGGTAGGACATTAGATGTGGACAGAGGTTATCAGTATGTTCTGATAATTAAGTTGAAAGTTTGAACGAATGGTGGATCTATTTGTTTTGTTGTGTTTGCTTGACTTTGGCGATTATGTCGTATATAGGGTTGGAAGAGAAGTTCAACTTGTCGTTCAACATGTTATCTGGATTATTTTTGTACTCTTTATATATCTGAAATTCTTCCAATATATCCATTGTAGTCCCTTTATTGACTTTGTGCAAAATTTGTAAATTAGTGTTTACGTTGGTGTAATTAATTATGGTTATACAATTACGGACTGAAGACAGCTAATACATGGTAATTATAAAGATATAATTGAATTAACAGTCCAAGGCAACACAATAAATTCAATATAATAAAGTTGTATATTTAAATTAGCTTATATATGGATACCACAGTTTAATGTAAACATTACGATAGTAATTTAACACAACAAAGGAGATTTGCTACTGAAAATGGTCAAAAACCATCAAATTTTGGAAAAACGTTTTTTGCATATTTTTGTTCTACAGATCCTAATACACATGGAAAATGTAATAGTATTTTTTTCTCTACATATATACCAGAAAAACAAAATTTAAACAACGGTGCAAAGGAGAAAAATCAGTCCAAATTGCTGTCTGGTTGAATAACAATATTTTGGCCTACAAATATTTTTACATTTTTAT
The DNA here is from genome assembly GCA_018207615.1 of Philaenus spumarius. Classification (NCBI taxonomy): domain Eukaryota; kingdom Metazoa; phylum Arthropoda; class Insecta; order Hemiptera; family Aphrophoridae; genus Philaenus; species Philaenus spumarius. The sequence continues at coordinate 54,862 of JAGFPH010006211.1, forward strand.
CAATAACCCTCTAACAAATAACCAGGCATTATGTAAAGTATAAACACATAAATAGCTATATTTACTAAGGCATTTTTCACATTTTTCACTGTATTCCACATTGAAGTACACTTTTTTATTTAATCGCCACTTCCCGAAATGTGAGATTTTCATGTTTTTAGAGACTAAATTCGATATTTCTCAAGAACCACTTAAAGTGCATTATTTAAATTTATACCACTCACTCTATACATCTTTAGCTAAATAATTAGGTAGATTTATGTTTGTAACTTTTATACATCATAAATCAAAACATAATCTGTAAAACTGTAAATAAAAATAAAAAACAATTTAATGTTAATTTAGATACAAAAAAGATTTTATATGTATCGACATAATTCTACCAAAATTTGTAATAGGCTGTATTACCTTTAAGAAAAATTAAGAACCAGCAAAATCCGTTAAGTACTTTTATAGTTATATCGCTTCAAAAATGCCTCGGAAAAATTATCGAAATCCCAGTTTTTAATTGTTTTCCTTATGATAAAAGTCAAACATTTTATGTTTTAAATTTTTGTATTTTTTCAGCATATACTAAACCAGGAAACAATTTTTTTAAACATTTTTAGTATTAATAAAAAATTGCACCCTTTTCAGTAGCAAATCCCCTTAAGAAATGTACAATATAAAATTAATGATATTATAAATGTATTGGTAAACCTATAAACATTCAATACCGGGAAACCGATCGATGATTGGGTGAGATTCTGATTGGATTCAATATTTTCAAGTGTTATATTTTAATTAAACCAATTAGCAAAATATAGTAAAATTAGTAATAAATTAAATAGTATTTTTCATAATGCGTTAAATAATCTTTAATTATTATTAATTTTATATTTAGCACTAGAAATGGTTTGCTTTTTCAAAAGTTGCCAACACTGATCATTAAAAAATACTTTGGTACAAAAGTCAATTCCAACGATAATGAATATAATAACAAAATAAAGACGTAAAACAACTCTTCTACAAATATGAATTTTCCGGAAACCTCGTAGAAAACTAATCTTCTAAAAGTTTAACAGACTCCTTGGGTAAAAAAACTTTTTATATCAAATGTCAAGGAAATCCCTATATCCTTTTACGGGCAAATATTTACAAATACACAAACTGGAAAACTTACTAAATACAAACTTTGCGGAAATTTGCTCTGCCTTCAACTGACTCAATGGGTAAAAACAAACTTTTAGGTTACACTAACAAACTAAAACCAAACACAAAAAAAATCAATTAAAATGCCTAATTCAATTCAAACATCTTTCTGTTGTTACATATCTATACTCTATACTAATATTATAAAGAGGTAAAGTTTATGTTTTTTGTTTGTATGTAGGGGGTAATCTCTGGCACCACAGAACCGATTGAAAAACTAGTTTTACTAATAAAAAGCTACCCTATCCCTGTTTAACATAGGCTATAATTCATTTCGATAAAAACATGTTTTATTTTAATATTTGTAAATTTAGCGGGGAAAAAAACTTAGGTTAGGTCCTAGAATGATGAACCAACTCATGTTTTTACATTTATTACCATAACAACCAATTGAATAAAATAACAGATAACATAGCTGTTTGCTCCAATATTTCCATTAACAGCTAATTTCAAAATTTGAAGCAATTATTTTTTTATTTCTAGCTCTTAGGTTAGGGTTTTAAAACCCTAGCTGGTTTTTTTAACCATTGTTATAACTGCTTTTATAAAACATAAGAAATAATTTAATTTGAACATTTAACCATCTTAGTTTTGTAGTTATTATTAATCATACACCTTTATTATAAATAAAACATAACATACTTTTTTGGAAGTTTCCATTGGTCGTTCTCGTGCCGAGCACGCAGGGGTCTCCCCTAGTCGTAAATCAAACAATTGATTTATATAAAAAAACTTAACATAATTTTAGGTTATGCAAAAATTTATCAAAACACGATTATTTCTAACAATTTGGCAAATTTAGAACGAAGTAACTATTCTTCACAAATAACAGATGTTTTAGGTTAGGTAAACGCAAATAAAAGGCCTACTGTATTACAAATAAAATATTTTTTTTAGCTATTATAAACTTTCCTTTAGTTGGTAATATAAAAAATGTTAAAAACGTTTATTATTGATTATTTAAAAATTAATTTTAAAATTACAACGCATGCCGTAGTTCAAATTATTGGGGATGGTTGTGTTTATTTCAATCTCTGTCTTACAGTAGCTATGCATAGGCCATCGGTTGGTCTTCATTTCCGTGAAAAATGTGAGTATACAATAAATAACCAGGTCGATATTGGTTATGGACGAGGATGACGAGCTACGCGAGCGGTAGATAATATAAGTTGCCTCTAGTATTATATAAGTTGGTAATAGAATTATTAAAACAATTATAGTTTGTAACGGAATGAACTAGTATGTTGCAGAGTTATTCATTTCTACAACAACTAAACCCGCTACATTGTAAGTTACATTTTATGTTCGTTGAGCTACATTTGCATCTTTTATCAATACAGTATAGTTTACAGCGACACATTATAAACCCTTGCTGACCCCAGACGATACCATAGACGCTGAGCGAAGTGTTAAAGGACTTTAAGGGTACGTCCTGAATGTTAATAAATGTTACTCTCTGAAATTATAATTTACGAGCTTAAAGCCACGAACACAAGGCTGACGTTGACAACTTACAACCTGCCCATCGTATTGGTGGTAACATAAATGTATCTATATAAATCTGAGTGTATGAGTGTAAGCAATTAATTGTTTGTATTTGGATTTAGCGTTTTGACATAATTATGAATGGACAGGACTGCTAAGCTATTCCACCACAGTGGTAGTTCCATGGGCGCCCATATTATATTTTCTAGGGATTGGCAAGACCGGGTTATGGGGCTTAACACGTTCACTGCTAAGGACACACATGTGAGCTTGACACTGAACACTATGAGAAGCGGCCGACGCACAGTGCATTGCACGCCAACCACCGTATTGGGAGTATTTCAATACACAATGCATTGCGTGCCTCGCACGCCAGCACTCATGTTGGGAGTGTTTTCAATACACAATGCATTGCGTGCTTCGCACGCCCACCTCCGTATTGGGAGTATTTTCAATACACTATTCAGTGCGTGCTTCGCACGCCTACCTTCATATTGAAAATATTTTCAATACACTACATAGCAGCTCATGCTTGAACTCTTGTAAAAAATAAAGTAAGTATATGTTAAATCAAACGGCACATAACATTTGAAACATACTTTAGTGCTAATCTCTTTAAAGAAATATACCAACTCCTTCGTACGCCAACTCCTGAATTTTGAATGTTTTCAATACATAATGCATTGCGTGCTTCGCACGCCAACACCCTTATTTTGAGTATTTTCAATACTCAGTGCATTACAGCTCATAATTGAACTCTTGTAAAAATTATAAGAAGTAGGCCTATATATAAAATAAAATGGCACATAACATTTACAACATCCTTTAGTGCTAATCTCTTTAAAGACAAATACCTGACTATAATTATTAATGATATACATATTTTCCTTTCCCTGGGAGCTAGGTGGGGGGGGGGGGGGTGACTAGTGATGGTATGAGCGCCCACTGATAGTTCCATTATTGTATAAGTCAAAAATGAATGGTCAATTAATTTTTCTGTATTAATTTATGTACAATATTTTATAATTTGAGTTTATTCCTTTCTTCACGCTAACCATCAAATACTGTAAACGATGTTTTGACATTACCCGACAATTAAAATGCGTATAGTTGTAGGAAAATAAATATTATAACGGTATCTAACTTTTGCAATGGCGTGTTGTGTCACTTTGAGTTTGAATTAGTTTGGTACTCAGACACCTCAAGTTGCTGAAAAACAAATACATAAACTTGAGAACTATCGGAAGTTTGTTGTACGATAAACACCACTGTTCAGGCAATTAGTTTGGAAACAAATATTGTGTTACTCAAAGTAATCACAAGGTGTTGTGTTTGCTTTTGTAACATGTGAGGTGGTATTTGGTGTCATTTTATCTGGAAATTCGTTAAGGTTTATTGTAAGTATGTAAAAATGGATTTTAATTAAACACTGATAATGGGAAAGTAATTATTGTATATAGTTTTCACAAGTACACAATACATTTGCTGCTGATATTTAGCAGTTCAGCATCTTCACACAACTAAGACGACAGAATTACAGAACCAACTTAGCACTAACATCTAGAATCTATACTATGAGGGGTGGGATAAATCACGTAAGATCCTAAACATTGGAGCACTTGGGAGGGAAAAAGATCTGAATAAAACTGGTTTCAACAAAAGGAACGGTATAATTTAACTGATGATTTAGGTTAGCATCACAGAAAGCTTGGCAAAACTGTTTATAAATTTCCAAACTATTTACTATTTCGTTCAATATGTAAAGCTTTAACTTACCAATTAAAGTATAATATAATATAATATAATATAATATTGAGGCGAAGTTAGGACCATTGGGTCTTCTCTTCCACTTAACCTCGAAACAAAAAATACACAAATACATAAAAATTCATATTACAAATAAAATTTAATGAAGAAACAAAACTACAAATAATAATTACTTCTAAAACATGATGAATAAAAACTAAAAATATTCACATTTTTCTACTAAGTAAAATAAAACTGAAAGTTAATTATGCTACACTATAATACGTAAACATATAATACGTAAACACACTTACACTCTCAAACACACACACATTCAAGAACATGTCTCAAATCCCACCCGAGCGCCTGAAACTACCCAAAACTGTCGCAGAACCAACAACCCAAAGCCTTCTTGAAATTAACACGGTCATTGATGCATTTTAAACTCTCAGGCAATGAGTTCCACAGCCTACATGCCGTCACAGTGAAAGATTTATTAAATATCTCAGTTACAGTTTAAGTACGTGAAACTATGAACTGTTGGAAAAATGTTATTCAGTTTTACAATGCTTCCAACAATATGCGTGTTCCTTTAAACTAGTTTTAATGGATCTACCTGTTTGAACTATATATAATATTGACTGTCACGATTATACAAATCGATTGAGTATACACCACTATTATGTAATACTAACTTTCATAGATTCTATTATAAAATATTTGTTATTACTATTTCATTTTAATGTTTATTTGCGAAAACTACACAAGAAATTATTATGCATCCATATATAAAAAGTCAACCATGAAATGACATTCTTATAAATATTACCTAGTACTAGGGGAAACCCATGCGTGATCCGCTCGCCAACCCCGTCGGAGTTTTCTATACACATAATCATGTTTTGTTTTCCTTATAATAAAGGTGTAGGATTAATAGTAATCCTAAAGCTGAGATGGTAAATAATGTTAAATGTTCAAATCAAATTATTCCGTATATTTTATAACAGCAGTTATAATAAAGGCTAAAAGAACCAGCAAGGTTCAGGTCTACACTTTAATAAAAACCTAACCTAAAAATTAGAAATACAAATAAATGCTTCAAAGTGTGAAATCAGGTGTTAATGGAAATATTAGAGCAAACAGCTGTTTTATCTATTATTTTATTCAATTTGTTGCTATGGAGTTCATCATTCTAGGCCTAACCTAAGAATTTTTTCCGACAAAATTTATAAATATTGAAACAGACAAATGTTTTTATCGAAATAAATTATAGCCTGTGCTAATCAGGGATAGTAAAGCTTTTTATTAGAAGAAACTATTTTTTTTAATCGGCTCATTAGTTTCAGAAATTAGCCCCTACATACATACAAACAAACAAACGAACAAACACATTTTACCTCTTTATAATATTAGTATAGATGATTACATGTATTACTACAGTTTACACTATATTCTACCTCGTCTAATTTCCAAATATCTGAACTAATGCTGTAAACCGTAGGTGACATACGTTTCGCTGAAATCCAAGTATAATTAGAAAGAACAATCGCATGACACAGAACAATATTGATCAACCATTTCTGCTTTAACAAGACAAGAGTCGACACTTTATAAGTCACGTCAGCTTTTAGTATTGCACGTATACGTTATTGCAGGCATGCAGTTGATTGAAGTACTTTGATTGATTGGTTTCTATTGTTCCTGTTTTAGAAAATTGATAAAATTAAAGTTAACAAACTAATAATTACAATATAATAATAACAAGTAAACATAATAGTTTATCAAAATAAGGAAAAAGAAAACTCCTTAAAAAAAAACTAAAGAAACGATAGTGAAAACGTCGAGATTAAAAAAAAACTATATTTATAAAACATGAAATTTCAAAGAAAAGTCGGGTGAGCTCCAGACGATCGAAGTCCAAATAAATACGTACTGCTATATTCATTTAAATCTACAAAATTAACGACTTTCACCCGTTTTACGTTCATACAAATACCTGTCTATAACTGATATTTACTTATACATATTTCATTTTTTGTAAATACACTTCATTTACTTATATCTTTGAAGTTAGGGCAAAAGGGCTTAAGGGTCTGCTCCAGTAAACGAGAAAGCAACCGTAAACGAAACCGCTTCTCACTGCATCCCTATCTAAACGGTGCAATTTCTTGCAGCTGAACGCTTTGACACTGCCTCATTTCAAACCATTTTATAAGTCTATCTTTTGTAATTGAGTGTTGAAAAAAAAACTGAATATTCTTTATAAAATTTCAGATCCGGCTTGCAAATTATTTTTCATTATTAATTTTTTATTGTGTTAGGAAAAAAATTCAAACTTTGTACTTACAAAATGTCAATTACATAACAAATCAAAAGCATTTAAACAAATTTAAATTTCAAGATGGATGCGCATTGTGACTGTGTTTAAAATGAGACCTTGCAAACAATTTTATGATAAAAAGTAAACGAAATAAATGGTTTGAAATTTAACATTGCTCTTATAGGATAAAATGCAAGATGGCCGCCACTACAGCAGACCCTTAAGTCAGAAATTGTTAACGATACAGGAGAAGCACTCAAAGTTTTGACAAACTCATGGCTTGCATTGCAGTACACATTATGTGCGAGAAGAGAAGGGGCGAGATAGGCAATATGGCAGCACGTAACTCAAGTGCTGTTTTCTTCTCAGTTCTTAATGACAATCCATAGCTGAGTGGATAGCGTGGAATCTTCCTGATCAGAAGATACTGGAATCTCGGCTAGACCAGGCAACTTTTCATATATGTGGTTTGAGGGTAGAAGGGCGGAAGTTAAAGCAAACGGTGGTTGACTCGCTTCCAAGCTGACGGGATATGATAGTTACCTGGTCTCCGGCTAAATACCGGTTAAGCGTAATATTTCATATAATTGGTAATATTTTGTTGAGGTATAAAACAAGATTGGTCTATTCAGCAATGTGAAATCTCTTATCCTCTTGGGACCATTTCTACCCTAAAGCTTCTTAAAAAAAGGGTTCTTAATCCATGTATGTAACCGGTTTTGACCTAAACGGATGACTGACTGACATTATCAAAGTAGAGAAAAAAACAACTTACAGTAAGTAAATTTAAAGGTACATATTCTTATTTTGTCTTTGCAATATTTTAAATTAAAGCCTACAAATACTGTTGTTTCACTGCCAGCCATATATCAGGTAAAACAGCAGTTTGAATCAAAAGCTTAGCAATACAAGATAGAACATAACATTTATTACGAGTTACAACATCAAGAACAACTTGGATCTGGTAAACAAAATAAAAAAGGTTAACGTTACAACAGCAAGGGATTTATATTTAAATCTACACTGGATTCCACGTTCACCGTGCAGTACAGAACGCCCATGTTATCCATACGACAGTCTCAGCTGTACTAGCCAACTAAAAAACATCAACTCCCATGCTACGCTCGGTCAGTTGACGCAACCCGCATGACAATAAACGTGATGTTTATTATAATGGTAGTAGCATGTCTATTCTCCCGTAAGACCTGTACTACACGGTGAACGTAGAATCGAGTGTAGAAGGGATAACCGTTTAAAAAAATGGTAATTGCGGATTCTCCCACAGATATGAATAAAGGAATAAAAGAAATGTCAGGTGAATATTGAGAGATCACTGACAAAAAAACATATAGTGAATTTTGTCTAAATCAATCTGTTTCACATTTATGCCTACATGCATGATCAGCTATGCGCCAGTAAAAGCAAAAACCTCAATGTCAGACAGTTCAGCTGGTTCCTCAAATTATTTTAAAGTAAATTTACTTAACTAATGTGTGCACATTTTGTTGAGGGAATTGTTAAAAAATTGCGTAATTCTTTGGTTAAACTACTTGCAATATTATCTTGTCAAATTATCTCACTTTTGCATAAACTTCTTTTTATTTCCTGAGTTTTAATTGTTTCTAAACTTGCATCACGAGTTTTTTTTAAAAACAGACAGAAACTTGCAAATTGTGTAAACTGAGTTTTATTATAAAAATAGGCAATTAGCATGGAAACAAACATCGAGTTACTCAATTCAGCACGAAGTGTTGTATTTTGTTTTGTACCAACTTGGGCTTTATTCGGTGTCACTTTTAATAGAGCAAATTTTTTAAGATAATTGTTTAGTATGTGAAAATGCAAACAAATCTATATATTAATTTGAAAAGATTTTTTGTAATCCCAATGGATCTCGAGTTTACTGAACCGATATACACGCAGTATGTACCAAATTAAAGGTAATTGTCTGTATATTTGCCCATTTTCCTTGGATTTCAGCTATTTTCCCACTAAATTTTCTAAAAACGGAAATTAAAATATCTTATGGCAATTTAACATGGGGTAAAATTTTAGGCCTATTCCGAGTGATATCTGGAGTTCTATTTTACCGATTGACATGCGGTTTGTGTTAAATGAAAGGTAATTGACTCTATATTTGCCCATTTGCATTTGCCTTACAATTTTACTATTCCTTTATTTAATAGTACCTGGAGACCGAGCTAAAGCTCGATTATAAGCAGGGCTATGATTTCAATAATAAATATTGGATTATTGAGTTTTGAGGTTAGGCCTATAACATTAAACAACTAAATAAAGGCTATATACAACATTAGGCTTACCTGTAATAAAAATACAGTTTAAAGGATTAACCACAATCTCAACGCTATGCCTCAGAAATAAGTCAGGCCTAAATTAAAGTATTATTTCAATATCGATTTATTCCTAGGGCCTAGTTCGCTCACGTCAATAACTACTATTATTGCAAATTTCCGTGAACATCGTTTAGGTCAGGCCTATAACATTAAACAACTAAATGAAGGGTATGTTTATTATGTATTCGTTGCCATGGTAACTATAAATAGATACAACATTAGGCTTACCTCTAATAAAATAAACAGTTTAAAAGAAAGCAGATGATTATTGTAATGGCATTGAAAACATTTGCATCAGCTGTGCTTTGTATTGTTTAAAATGGACAAATTTCACTTTTTAATTTAATAAAAAGACGTAGAAAACGAATTTTCCCAGACTGGTGACCATTTCCAATCGATTTCTCGTGGCCAAAAGCCTAATATAAAATGAAAAAATGAAAAATCCTTAGACGGAGATTCCAGATCCATTTAGCAGACAAACAATTATCTCTCGCTTTAGAAGATAAGATTTTAAAAATGGAATATAAAATATTTTCAATTCATTAACATTATTTTTACTGATCAACTGAATAGCACAGATCAGATGATTATAACAGCCCATGTTTTATTATCATAACATGGTTTGTTCATGTTGTAATTTACTTTATGGAAGTAGGTTAAGTTTAACTATGTTTGCTGTTGCTTAATGTACTTTATTGAAGTAGGTTATGTTTGATTCACATATATTTCTTGAATGTATTTACATTCATTACCATAGCAACCAAAATTGAATAAAATAACAGATAAAACAGTTGAATTCGGATGTCCAGCTTAGTGTAAAATAATATTTTAAGTTAGCACACACACAAAAGGATACACATTGTTTCAACACACAAAAGGATAAAAACTTGCATTATGGAATTTAAAAAAAAATATATGTTACATCATAATTAAAAATAAATAAGAAATATTATAATAAAATAGTAGGCCTATTTATTTATAATATACGGAAATTGATTGTGAGTAACCAATATTAGCTGATTTCAAAATATGAAACAATCATTTGTATTTCTAACTTTTTTATTAAGTGTAGACCTGAACCTTACTGGTTCTTTTAACCTTTATTATAACTGCTGTTATAAAATGTACGAAATAATTTGATATGAACATTTGACACTACCATCTTAGTTTTGAGGTTACACCTTTATTATAAATAAAACACAACATATATTTTTAGAAGGTTCCATCGGGGGTTAAACCCCTATTATTTTCATCTCTCCTAGTAAATAATGAAGATATAAATTAAAAGATGAACAACAATATAATCTATGTATTTAATATTACTTCAGACTGGTCACTAAATAAATATAGGCCACAAATCTTCTAATTCTACTAACTAATTTTGTTAACTATTAATTCTTAATAATAATTAACTAATAATTAACAATAATTCTCACACACATAATTTTAATGATCAAACGCGTTTCAACGACAAAGTCGTCATCCTCAGTGAGACATGAGCTACAACTAAAAACTTATAACTAGTTAATCCTATTAGTAAGCTACATTTGTATTATTATTTTTTTTTTTATTCCTTCTCACTAGTCAAGCTCAAATTTTATTCTACAAGTACTAATCTACTAACTAATGTTGCAAACTAAAAGCAAACAACTTTTCCGAAAATTCAAGAAGTGGTCCTAGGGAGCACTTTCAAAGATCCATAGGATTATGTCTATCAATCCTCTTTGCATAATTAGGCTAGAGGTTACATATTAACTAATTATTTACGCATGGCACGTTAGCTTCCAGTATTACAGATATATGTTAACACAGACATGCTGTTGAATTATGCAGTTACTGATTTGCATTTTATGGAAATCGTGTTATTAGTATTGCCGTCTTGAAATGTACTCAAATAGTTCATCTTGTCAACCTCCTTAGCTGGTAGGCCTATACGTTTTACGACATAAAGAATTCACAATTTATTGTTTAAATGAGTGTAAGTACGTACACTAAATACTTAACCTCTAAAAGCATAATTAAACATTAAAGAGACTTTTTTCTAATTTGTAAGGTGTAAATAAACTAATGAACTTTTTTGAAATTTTTAAGGTCTAATTTTTAGTTTACTTTTATAATCAAGTTAATTAAAATGGATTATGTTTCGCAAAAAAAAATACTAAACCGATTGGAACGACTTCTAAGGATAAGATGTCGAAATTCCAATTTTGTATTGTTTTTTTTACTGATTTATTACGTCAAACGCAGCTGGAGAAGTCAGCTAAATTAAGCATCTAACTTAGTCAGCTCTGGCATTTCTCCAACGTTTGCGGTATCAGCGTTATGGAGATCTTGTAAATATATAATGTGATTAGGTAAAACACAAGTTTAAATTAAGTAAATGTATTTTTATAAAATAGAAGTAATTTATATAAGATTTACGAATGAAGATTTATGTTTTTTTTTTCTTAATGGATAAAATTGTATCTAGATGAAATAAAGACTTAACACACTATAGCACTGGAAGTATATATTAGGGTTAAAGAATTGCAATACTATTTAATATTATATTTCAATTGGTATATTGTAAGTAACATTAAGTTAACGGGTTATAATTAAAACATTTCTGCCCTTTGATTCTGTAATTGTAAACGAACAATAGAACCAAGTTATTTCTGTGGATAGTTTCGAAGTATTATACAAAAATAAAATAAAATTTACATTATATTAGACTGCATTTCTTAAATATTTAGTGTAGATATTTTTCTTTGAAAGGATTTTGTAAAACACATTTGTTAAGCACTATTTTTCGAAATGAAACTAAGTACATTTATTTTAACACGTTCACTGCTACGCAAATTTCGTATTTCCTATGCTAGGAACTGACCTTTTATTTTTTATATTTATAATCTAAATGAGTAGAAATTACTTTATTTCTTATTTTGAACCTTTCTACGTAATAATCACTAATATTTTCAAGCGTACGTACATGTACGTCCATAGCACATAGGCTCAAAATTTTCGTGCGAAGCACGCAATGCATTCTGTATTGAAAATACTCCCAATACGGGGGCTGGCATGCGAAGCACGCAATGCATTGTATATTTAAAATACTCCTAATACGTGGGTTGTCGTGCGAAGCACGCAATGCATTGTGTATTGAAAATACTCCCAATAAGGAAGTTGGCGTGCAAAGCACGCAATGCATTGTGTATTGAAAATACCTCCAATACGGGGGTTGGCGTGCGAAGCACGCAATGCATTGTGCATTGAAAATACTTCAAATACGGGGGTTTGCGTGAGAAGCACGCAATGAATTGTGTATTGAAAACACCCAAAATACGGGGATTGCCATGCGAAGCACGCAATGCATTTTATATTAAAAATACTCAAAATACGTGGGTTGGCGTGCGAAGCACGCTATGCATTGTGTATTGAAAATTCTCCCAATAAGGAGGTTGGCGTGCAAAGCACGCAATGGATTGTGTATTGAAAATACCTCCAATACGAGTGTTGGCGTGGGAAGCACGCAATGCATTGTGTATTGAAAATACTTCAAATACGGGGGTTTGCGTGAGAAGCACGTAATGCATTGTGTATTGAAAATACCACCAATACGGGGGTTGGCGTGCGAAGCACGCAATACATTGTGTATTGAAAATACTTCAAATACGGGGGTTGGCGTGAGAAGCACTCAATTCATTGTGTATTGAAAATACCCAAAATACTGGGGTTGGCGTGCGAAGCACGCAATGCATTTTATATTAAAAATACTCAAAATACGTGGGTTGGCGTGCGAAGCACGCAATGCATTGTGTATTGAAAATACTCCCAATAAGGAGGTTGGCGTGCAAAGCACGCAATGCATTGTGTATTGAAAATACCTCCAATACGGGGGTTACCGTGCGAAACATGCAAAGCATTGTGTTTTGAAAATACTTCATATACGGGGGTTGGCTTGAAAGCACTGTGCGTCGGCCGCTTCTCATAGTGTTCAGTGTCAAGCTCACATGTGCGTCCTTAGCGGTGAACGTGGTAACGTTTAAGTTATGCTAACTAATTATTTCATTTAATATATAAATACAAAATAATAAGAGGCAATAATCTATATCTGTTACCTAATAATACCGCTGAAGTCGTGTTCTTTGTCAAGAACTGAAATTCTTGTAGGCCTAATCTGAGAAAAAGGCTGACAAATTGGAAAGTGTAATTGGCGGGGCAGTGTAAAAAGAAACAGCTTAGTAAGGGCAATTCCAATCCGCTCGTATTGTGTGTTTGTGTCGCAATTGGCGGCTTAGTTTTAAATACAGATACGCTGAACCTTTCTTAAAAGATTTCCTTTTAACCTTTCTTCGTCTCGTTTTTCTTTTGAAGAAGTCAAGCGTGTTACATTCTCAAGTTTGATACGGTGAGTTGCTTTATGTTGCCAGAATCCAGAGACTCATTTCTATTACCTTCAATTACGCGTTGTACCTTATCGACTTAGTTACGTTTTACAACTCTACAATCTCTATTTAATCCATGTTAACATGTTAATTTTGATTTTTGATTTTATTTTGAAATACTAGATTATTACAATCTTAAGCTACTGCTGAAATAAGTAATACACATACAAGAAAGCGAGAAACATGTTTTGAAGCCTTAATCACAATCTAGGTTGTAGCTACGTAAACCTTACTAGGTATCTAAAAATTCACTGAGGTAGATCCTGTTGCTTCAGCCGGCAAAGTCTTCTTTTACACAGTTCCGTGTCCAGCAACTGTAAAGCTTCCACGTTAACATGATTAAGGAGTTTCTTCTCATGTCTATTTGCATAATCCGTTATAACGTCTTCTACTGATTTCAGATGTAAGTCACCATTTTGCTGATACCATCTTGCTTCGGTCTTTGCAAGAATTGTCCTATTTTTTCTTCTTTGTTCTACCATTGTATTTGGATGACCTAATAGAACTCCGATGCAATGAAATATTTCAATCCGCTGGAAATTCGATGATAGTGGCGCGATCAATGGGGGGATACGACGGAAGCGGTGCGTAGCACCAATGCCTTGAATGATTTCTCCCTAGCGCTACCTCGCTGCGCGATCATGCAATATTTTCCCGACAACCTTTTTCTCGCCACACAGCCGCCGTATGCATGCTTGATCTATTTTATTATTCATTATCTAAGGTTCTACTCCCATGTCCAAATTGGTTAGATTATTGGTAAATAAAGTACTCGCTTATTATAAAGGTCCAATTTTGATTCCCTGCCAATTAGCCAGTACATTTGACTTTAAACCGTATCCTTTCTACTTTTTTCACGTGGAGTTTCCATGCGTTTATCAAGATGCATTCCTAAATATTTAACCGAATCATTTTGCAGTATTAGCTTGCTATTTATATAAACACATTGCCTAGTATCTACGTGTCGCAAAGCAAAAGTAACATGTGTTGATATTTGTTCGTTGAGTTTGATTTTCCAATCACAGGTCCATTCCGCTACCCGGTCAAGATAACTTTGAAGAGGTTCAGTTGCCTGAGCTTGAGTTTCACCAGTGGTTAATACAGCTGTGTCGTCCGCAAATGTGCCAACAGTTGTATTATTAGTGGTAGGAATATCTGCTGCGTATAACAAATACAAGATGGGACCGAGGACACTTCCCTGAGGCTCTCCAGCCTGTATGGGATAGAAGGTTGATCTAGCATCGCCATACACAACGCAAAACAAACGACCCACAAGATGTTAATTTTGATTGAGTTGAAACAAACAATTACGTTACATGTATAAATATTGTATTTAGCACTTTTGTGTTGTCGGTAAGTAATATTGAAAGCTTATTAGACAATGGTTTCTTTACCATCAGTCGGTTGGAAGACTTATTAAACCTTCTTACATTAACACCTCTAGCTATATGTGTTACATGCATAACGCTAACAAAGATTACCAACAATATAAACATTAAGCAAAGATTGCCAAATACAACACAAATATTAACAAATGATTGAGGGGGAGCAAAGACGTGAAAACAAATACAAATTCACAACGTTAGTAATTGAATTCGCGGATTAATTCCCATCTCAAGCCGGTTACGTATCGAGCAAGATATTTCCAATTTTCCCGTTAAGCTGTTCAAGTAATTCCTCCCAACTGAACTCTAATTTCCCAAAATATTGTTTCCTAATTGTTTTCAAGATTGGACAAATCGCTAAAAAATGGAAACCGTCTTCTTTAGCCTTCAAATTACAGAGCGAACAGTTGTCATTTACCCCATCCACCCAAGGCCTGCAGTTCAAACACAGCAGCTCTGCTCCACATTTAATTGCATTTCGTACTATCCAAACATCCTTATCTAGATACGAGTTGTTAGCCAAATTCAATGATTTATAAATGGTTCGGAACGTAGAATCGGAACGAGCCTGAAGATTTTCTTGTTTGTTTCGGAGTCTTATCGCTTAAACTAATGCAAACATTTGATTTTTCCATTCTTTTGCTCCATTGAGTCCCTCGGTAAAAGATACAGATTATGTATTGGTCATTATGTTCAATGCTTTATACCAAAACAAATTGGCGTTATTTCCCTAGCAAAAATTAGGCAGCCTATCGCAAGACAACTTTAACACTTTTAAAATATACTTTATACGCAGGTTCAAAGTGAAACAAAACAACCTATTCAAATTGAACTCCAAATACAGAACATAATTGGGTGTATTTTCGGGTAATTGTAAAAGACGTTTGACAAAGAATTTTAAAAGCTGCTCCACGCGCTCATATTGTCTATAGCCCCATACTTAAGCTGCGTGACAAATGATTGATCTTCGATTACCGATAAGTAATATTGTACACTTCAGAAGAAAGGTATAATATAACTAAAAAATATACTAACATAAAGATTACAATACCATTATCTTGAAATTGTAAGCCTATTGAAAGGTCCTAATTTGGATGCTGCACCAGATTTGATTTTGAATCAATATTTGCTGGGCATTTGTGGTGACTTAAATAAAGTCCATATTTTGTGAAATAACAAACAAATTATATGCAAATTATTTATTATTAGTGGCGATCATTCAAATCAATATTTACATAAAATGATTACTTACAATAATATTTACATTTAATGAAAGAGTTTCGATATCTATATCACTTCTCTACGACTTGGCATTCATGAGATAAAGTGCATTAAGTAAATGGGCGTTTTTTCCACCTAGCTCCTTCACCTTAATAATAACCCCCTCACTTTATCAGACATTCCTATCCTAAGTTTTGATGAGAAATTCAAAAATGGTGTCAAAGTGAATATACCCCAAAATTTGAAAAAATTTGGGAGTGAATTGGGGTTCTTTACTGGTAATTACTTTTTTACATAACTTCAAAGACGTAAAGTAAGTTTGATTAAAACACACTATTAATAGTAAAATAGTTTACACATAACATTACTAACGCGATAGTTTCCATTTTTACCAATTTATGTAACATTTATAATTTTTGATTGAATTCGTTTACGAAGGTAGAATTTAAGTTATTCTAGTTTGAAACAAAAATCGTACAAATTATTTAATATATGGTTTCTCAACATTTCATTTTATAATGCATTTTCCTGTAAATTTTACTTAATAATAAGTTACAAATAACTTTTAAACTAACTAATCCCTCGATTATTTAATTTTATTTATGATGTTGCTAAAAAAACTGTACTAATTAACTAGTATATGTAATCTCCTTAATATTTAATTTATGAAACTTGTTCTTTTTGTTAAATTTAACAACAAAACAAGATGAACATTTGAATTTTCACAAATACCAAAATTTTCAAAACACAATACTTTAATACAAAGCCTTTGAAAATTTTGTTATTGAATAATTTATGTTCCTTTTTAGTTGCATCTTGTTGTCCTTACAATTGTGCTTAGTAGGCGTTTCTGTTAAAAACTTTTGCAGCTAATTCTATACAAAGGAAATAGGACAAATTCACACTAAACTTGGTGAACTTTATTTTAAATGGTGATTTTAATTAATTATTTTAATGATTATAATATACTGTTATTAATACGTCGTTACTTGTATATGATTTAGTTTCTATAAATGGTTTAAACTTGAGATCTGTCTTTAACATGATAAATATTTACTTAGATTATAAATTTATATATTTTCCTTTTCGCCTACTTTTAAATTTATTTTATATTTCGCTTTATTATTTTCTTTAACGCAGTATTTACTTGGTTTTATTAAATGTTCATACTTTCGGTATATTGATTATGTAATAGTACATCTATATTCGCTTCGGAAAAACTTGTGAAGAATTATAAAATCTCACACCTAACTAATTTAAAACAAATATTAATAAAGTAGATGAATGCAGATCACTCTCGCGGATCATTAACGAACTACCAGCATACGGGATTGTGTAGCAGTTCAGAATCGTTATGAAACAAGAAAAAATCACTAATAACTTTTGTAAACGGGCTATTTCTATAAAGACTACATACTCCTCAAAATAATAAATATAAATACTATGCATAAACGTTTGATATAAATAAATAAATACATGTTATGCGAACTAAGGACAGGCTCCAAATAGCCTACGTAAGTAACAGCTGACAAATTGAAATATGGCAAGACCCGCAACAAAGTTGAAAAACTGAAAGTAAAAAATCTAAAAGGAAGAATAAAAAAAATGTTGCTGAAAGAAGCCAGACCGTTAATGTTACAGACTAAAGGGCCCCAACCGAAGTAGAAAATCTTGATTAACCTGTAAGTAGAAAACCTCGATTGAATAAAAAAAGATCTCACGAAGTTGTTGAAGATTATCTAAATTTTATTGTTGATTGTATTTATTTAACTTTAGTGTTTTCGTAAAGGGATACACACTACATAGTTTAAAAAAATATATACAAATATTTTAGAACATACTATTTGGTGGTATGTATTTCTATAGTAGGCCTATGATACTGATTTATTTACGTATCTGTATATTATTAGCGTATATTTTCTAATGCAAATTTATTCAATATTTACAACAATATTAAACAACTTTGTTATTAGCAGTGAACGAGAAAGCAATATTTCAAATATTATTGTTGAAATACTGAAATTAATAATTGTGATATGCATACTGTAACACTAGAGTTTAAGCGTACTTTACGTTTTGCAGTTTCGTATATTATAGATTAATGTGACGGCAATTCAGACTCCATTTCCTCCTAACAGTTACACCAGTTTCTGAAATATTATATTGAAAAATAAATTTAATTTAGGCACCATAAATAAAATATCTATGACGTATATATATAAACATACATCATATTGTTTTAATATAAAATACCATACATTTACTGGTTATTCTAAAAAGTTGTTTTAGGGAGTAAGTTATAGTGAAACAATACTTTTGTTTTAAAAATAACACAGAACTCATCTTAATAAAAAAAAAACATAAGAGGGGTTACCAATAAGTTTCTATACACATATGGATGAAATTGTGAAATATAATACTATTAAAATGAATAAAATAAAATTGTGTGTAACAATAATATTAATTACATTATGTAATAAAATACTGAAGTAGTTTTAGAAAACCTTGATAGTATAAAAATTAAGACTAATTTGACTCTTTGTTTGTTTACAACACTTGACGAGCATGCGCAGTGTATAGTACGTTAAACATAATGTAGTGCTATATAATTGTTAAGAAGAATTGTTCACATAAATACTATGTAATGCTTCACAACAGAATAAATAAACGGCACCAGGAACTGGCACATACTTTCTCACAAACATTAAAATTATTAAACAGATTGACTGCGACTTAATAATTGTAGGCGATGTAGAAGAGGTGATTTTAAACTTGCAGATGAGCTAATAAATATTATTATTATTAACTAGAGAGAAAACTATAATATCGATTTCGATCAAATTTGCACCAAACACGTCGATTAGGCCTGTATAAATGCACGAAAAAAGGTGTTGAAAAATTTTTAAAAACAAACCCCTTTATGACCAAAAAATCTGTTATTATTATTATTATTATTATTATTATTATTATTAGCTAAACGAGAATTTTGAGAAATATACGGTTCTTTGCATATGGTAGGGTACGTTAAAGGCTACAAATAAGCCAAATTTTATCAAAATCGTTAGAGCCGTTTTTTTATAAAAAAATAATAACTGATTTTTTTGGGGGTTCTTTTGCCAAAAATTTGGTTGCTTTTCAAAAATATTCAAACTTTTTTTCGTGCATCTATACAGGCCTACTTGACATGGCTAGTGCAAATTGTTTTGAAATCGATTGAATAGTTTTTGCTTTAGCTTTGTATACATACAGACATACAGACAAACATTTTGTAAAAAACACTTTTTTGGACTCAGGGGGTCCCAAAACGGATATTTCTACAAAAATCTCAACATCGATTTTTTTTGCGATGACTACACTTTCTCTATACTATAGTATAGTGAGAAAGTAATATATATGTGCCATTGATATAAGTGTATACTAATAACATGTAAACAAATAATTAATCCAACATTAAAACTAATATGTTATTTAAATCAAAACTTTATTTCCCAAAGTATTCAATCTGACAACGAAACGAATTGAGAAACAGAATAGATTCACCATATGTAAGCATCAACGGGTAGCCCATAATTGGTTCAACTGTTTTAAGAGGATCTAACTACACAGTACAGAGAATTATTAGCTTCTCTCTTTTACGAGACTGTGGAACTCATTTATCTGAAGTTAAGGTTATGAACTGGAATTGAGGTTATTAACGGGAATTGAAGTTATGAAAAGGAATTGAGGTTATTGAGAAAATTGTATTACCAACTATTAAGCTGCCTTTATTGAGGGTTTTAAAATAATCTCTAAATCACAAGTCTCAATTAAATATCACTCGTAAAGAATTCGTTTTGCCGACCATTTAAAAACTAAGTTTACTTTTTCTATCAACCTGTTATTTTAAGAAACTTAATTAAACCTATATTGAACTAGAAGGTTTCCTATGACACTATAAATTACCATTACCGAGAAAGGAATTGTTTTCTAGCAGTGAAACCATACTTCCAAAAAAAACAGTTAGTTAGATAACGAGGTATAGTGTTTCGAGCTATGACAATATATCTTATATTCGTGACTAAAAGTTTATATTATTTGTAAATATTTTCTCGAAAACGGCTCTAATGATTTCCTCCAGATTTTGTGTACGATGTTTTTTTTACCCCACCAGGAGTCCGTTGGAATTTTTTCTGCTATTTTTGATGAAATTATACATTTATTTGTAAATATTTTCTAGTAAACGTCTCCAAGAAATTCCACGAAATTTGGTATAGAGTTTTTTTTTATAGTACAAAATAGCTTCATTTGGAATTGTACACAAGATACCTACGAGCATGCTCTAGGTGTACTGCGTTAATACGTAGCATATGGAACCAGAAGATGCATGCGTATTATACTGTACATTTTGTGTACACCTTTTAATATTTTTAAATTTTTTTATATTTAAAGGTAACGGACAAAATCAGCTGTTATATGTTTTAATAGTTGTTTTCAATTCTTTTTGTTTATTTCGTTCTTTAAAAGAATCTACTAACAATACGAACAACTTACATCTAACCAAGTCTTTGGCTTTAGGAATTTTCAAAATGGTAAATGTACTCAAGCCTATAATTTTAATATTTTACTCGAAGGGATATTTTTAAAAACAAAAGAAAATATCGTACACTATAATCATATGCCTACTTAAATCGACGATTTTAATCCCACATATTTTAAATCCAGTCATTTATTTATTTCTTACATTGTGAATTACTAGTTTACCCGTGAGAATATTTCGCAAGTTAGCAGTGCTAACCTGATTGAATACATTGATTTAATAAAAAAAATTACGTTTATTTATTTACGTTGGTTTAAATTTATTAATTTGTGTGATGATTACACTTGCATATAGAATGTAAACAATCTAAATAACAGCTGTTATATATGATGCCTTTTATTAGGATTCAAATTAACTTTTATATGAAACAATTTTAATATAATTTTTAACGAAAACATAAATGTTATGCTATTTGTCTATTTTTCGTCAATAGCGGGGAACATAAGGTTTAAAATATGTTTGAACCATTAATTTGGATGAAGAATTAATTGAGATATGGCTTTGCAACAAAACAACCTTTGAGAAATAATTTATATATACAGATTTTAAATTACGTATAAAAGAAATACTTAATTTAATTAAAAGAGATTTTACTTTCTCACTATACTATAGTATAGAGAAAGTATAGTGATCGCAAAAAATCGATGTTGAGATTTTTGTGGAAATATCCGTTTTGGGACCCCTTGAGTCCAAAAAAGTGGTTTTTACAAAATTTCTGCTGTATATCTGTATGTATACAAAGGTAGAGCGAAAACTATTCGATCGATTTCAAACAAATTTGCACTAGACATGTCAATTAGGCCTGTAAAGTATAGATGCACGAAAACGGTTTTGAAAAATTTTGAAAAACAACCCCTTTTTGCAAAAATAACCCAAAAAATCTGTTATTGTTTTTTTGTAAAAAAAAAACGGCTCTAACGATTTTGATAAAATTTTGTTTGTAGCCCTTAATGTACCCTACCACATGCAAAAACCGCATAATTCGAAAAATTCTCGTTTAGCTAATAATAGTAATAATAACAGATTTTTGCGGTTTTTTTTTGGCAGAAAAGTGGGTTGTTTTTCAAAAAATTTCAAAAATCTTTTCGTGCATCTATACAGGCCTAATTGACGTGTTTGGTGTAAATTCATGCGAAATCGATCAAATAGTTTTCCCTCTAGCTAATAATAATAATATTTATTAGTTAATCTCCTACTTAATATCACCTCTCCTACCCCTCACAATTATTAAGTCACAGAGATTCTGTTTACAAATTTAAATATGTTTGTGAGAAAGTGTGGGCCAGTTCCTGGTACCGTTTATTTTTAAATAAATTCCACATAACTATTTCGTAATCCTCAAATATTAAAATGGTTGTAATGCAATGTTTATATAACCTAAGAAGTTTCACTTCTAACGTACAAGAGTATCAAGCACTTTTTTTAGCTTAGACGAGAAAGTCCATTAAAATTCATTGAAATACAGTCTTTTAAAGAATTAAGAAAACTCGAAACGAAATATTTATTTCTTAAAATTTTACTCATATTTAATCAGCTTAATTTTGTAAGAATTGTTTTGTAAACAACTATAAATTACAAGTAAAAATATTTGTTTTAATCCATCTTTTTATTTGAATGCTTTTGTCATATTTACAGCAGTTTATTGAAACAAATTTTGGAAAATCAGAAGGATTAGAAAATCAAATGATTGTGATTTATTTTATTCTCTAGACTTTCAGTTGCCACAGATCTGATTACTGTGAGTTATTACGTCATAATTCATTTCAGGTTTTACAATCTATAAAACGAGTTATGCAATACCGAGGCTATTTTATATTCACGTTGTAAACTCACAACTGCTCGATGAAGGGGGTATTGTAAGGAAGTAAGTGTGTTTTGTGTTGGGAGCAGCAATTTATAGTAACTCGGCCGTAAACAAAATATACCTTCATTACCTACGTTACTAATTGTTGTAAATGTGGTAATGAACGTTCTCGTGGAGGGTTTGTTGACGTACTTTACAGTTACTAATTACCTTACCCGGTACTACATAACGTAGACTGTGCAGTGGGGAATGCCATAAATAAGGTACTTAACAATTACGTTGTAGTTATACGAAATTGAATATTTACTTTTTGCTACTAAAAATAAATAAATTTCAGTAATTTTTACTTTCTCCCCTCTATACGTAGTATATGGAGAAAGTATTGTGTTCGTCCAAATTTTCTAATTTAATTGTTTAATGGAATTATCTGCTTTGGTGCTCCCTGAACCCCACAAAATTGTTTAGTGGAATTATCTGTGTTGGTGCTCCCTGAACCCAAAAATATTTTTAGAGGAATTATTTGTTTTGGTGCTCCCTGAACCCAAAAAAGTTTTTTTATATGTCTATCCGTGTATCCGTGTGTCTGTTAGGATGTGTACAGAGCTGGAGACCATACCAACGGTCCGATTTTGATGAAATTTGATATGAAGGTTTAGTTCTGGAATATCTCCAGGAGTTTTTTATTTTTTCAAATTTTGATTTTTAAGGGGTTTTATCCCCCAAAAATTGTTAAAAACGAGAAAAATCTAAATTTCTCAAAAACGGCTCTAACGATTTTGATAAAATTTGGCTTATTTGTAGCCCTTTATGTACCCTACCATATGCAAAAAACCACATCTTTTAAAATTTTTCAAAACTTTTTTCGTGCATCTATTGACATGTTTGGTGGAAATTTGTTCGAAATCGATCGAATAGTTTTAATAATAATAATAACAATATAATATGGATGTGTGTTATATGCATCTAATATTTTCCATGGTATGTCCTACTTTTGTAATTCTAAATAACCATCTCCTATGCTACTCTTGGGAAGGTATACAGTTTCAACTGGGAGAAAGTATGCCGCAGTTATCTGGTACCGTTTATGCCTATTTTATGGGATGTTGCATTGAAAATTTTTGTTTTCTAAAAATATGTTACATATAAGTTTGTAAAAAAAAAAAAAATATAAAACAAAACTTTTTAAAATGTTATCATAGGTTTAAAAAAAACTGAAAATATAAAACATTTGGCTTATATGCAGAGGTAATTTTAAGTTTGTATTCCTTAACAAGTGCTTGATGGTTTTTTATTTTTGTGTTATTTTTAAGAACTAGATGTTTGAAGTTTAGGTAGACTGTCATTTTGAAAAGCATAAATGGATATAATAGCTTATTAAACGGATAATTGTTACGTTAAAATCCATGCCTAGGTTGTACTCCATCGGTCAAACCGTTTTCTAGATATTAAATATTTTGTAAAAAAGAAATGGCGGATATCTGGAAAACGAAGCGTTTTTGGAAAACAACTTTCTCCTAATTTTCTCTTTATTCTGACCTATAGAACCATTTTCCAATAATTAGATCTTTACTTATGTGACACCCAGTACACTAAATAAATAAAGTATCTTTTCAACAACCTAAAACTTTTAAAAATTAAACACGAGTTTTTTTAAATACCTAGTAGTATTTTTTCTCATACTATTAGAAATTTATCTTATTATAATTTTAGTACAGACTAAATAAATGAAGTATATTTTTTCGACAACTACGTACTGTTTATCATTGGTTGGCGATGATAAACAGTTGGGAAGGCATTAAGGAATATTGTACAGAAACACAATACTAAAGTACTTAGTTGGATGATTACAACTGCAAAACCAAAGACCAGTTTACACCTTCATAGTTTGGTAACACTGCACATATCCATTATCAACAGTAATATACATTTATCAACTGAGGTTTTTTTAATTGTAGTTAGGAAAAGTAAAACCACAGAGTGTTATTGACCTACTTTGCACAAGTCCAACCTGATATTAAGTTAGTTAACTTTCGTCATAAACATTAATAGTGCTTTTAGTTACAGTGCAAACCTAATGTAATGGATATTCATAATTTAATTAAATAAATCTAGAGGCAACATAAAACAGCAATGTAAGAAAACAAGAACTACAAAAAATATCCAAATCAAGAAAGAGCTAAATAGTATCAAAAATATGTCCAAGCAATCATTAAAAAAAAAAAAACAATACACATACACTTGTGAATATGATAATATTAAAATCAGAAACAATTAGCCCGTTAAGTTTGACTCCTATTTTTTTTAACAAAACTGTATTTAAAATTTTATACAACATTTTATTCAACACAGCTTACAGTTTTTACGTTTTGCTGCACACCGGTGAAAGATTATACAAACATTATCGGTTATACTAATAAATTTAACATCACACTCTACTAATATGATTCCTTCTGTACTTCCTACAAGGATATTTAAGGCATAATATAGTCTACATACAACGTTTGCGCAACAGGCTATAGTTTAAAAGTAAGTGATATTCTCGAAGTACAATAAGCACAACCTTTAAAATACATTTTTGAACAGTTCTTAATGTAATACGTATTTATTATTATTTTTACACATTATTCTTATAAACCATTGCAGTTTGTTATAATAGAAATCACTTCTATGATAGTCTGTTGTAGACTGTAATATTGTGTTATGAGAGGAGTACAATGCATTCTATTTACTTCTTTATTTACCCTAAATAAATATACAATTTAAGTTCAGTGAAGGGAGTCAGATATGTATCCAATGTTTTAATTCCATCAAGATGTAATCAAGTTTGTCAAGCAATATTTTTTAAGTACTTTTACACTTAGTAAGTTACAATTATCAGAAATAATTTGATATTTCATACCACCTCAATATCATATAGTTAGTTTATTTTGGTGGTTATGTATTTTGTAAAGAAATATAACTCCAATTAATGATTCTTAATTTTCACTTATGTAAATTTAACCACATCAAAGAATGATCATTAAAAGAACAAATACTAATCATAAAATAAATATTATCAAAGCAACTGTATATTAATTCTTATAACTGCTTCAAACAATAATTAGAAATACAAATCAAACCATTAAAATTTAATATTAGTCATGAAGAAAAAAAAACAAAAACCCATTTGCACTTTCCCTCTTTAGTGGAGATAAAATTTTTTAAAAAATATACGTGAAGTGTGTATAAATATATAAAAAATAAGTTTTTTATATTATGCAGGGTATATGTATGTTTGACTAGGTACTGAATGCGAAGTTTATCTAATCTGAACTGCACATGACTTGTGGATTATTCTCTTATGTAATTGGCACTAATAAATACATATTATTTAATAATTGATACAAAATTAAAACATTGTTAAAACTAAAATAAAACACGTTGTCTCTTAATTTATTATTTTCTAATCCATACCCTGTAATATTTTTTTTTCAATTGATTATGTAAATTGGCAGTTTAATTTAAACAAAGAAAATTTGAAAAATGTTTTTATTTCAAGAATTTACAATCCAAATTTATTATTGTATAAATATATATAACACTAAGGAAACCCTTACGTGATCCGCACGCCAACCGCGTTAGAACTTTCTATACACATAATAATGTTATGTTTTCTTTATAATAACGGTGTAGGATTATAATAACCCCAAAGCTAAGATAATGTTTAAATGATCAAATAAAATTATTTCGTATATTTTAAAACAGCAGTTATAATAAAGGTTTAAAAGAACCAGCAAGTCTAAGGTTTACAGTATAATAAAAACTTAACATAAAAGTTAGAAATACAAATAATTGTTTCAAAGTTTGAAATCAGCTGTTGATGGAAATATTTGAGCAAACTGTTGTTTTATCTGTTATTTTATACAATTGGTTGCTATGGAAATGAATGTAAATGCATGTGTTGGTTCCTCAGTCTAGTCCTAACCTAAGAATTTTTCCGATTAAATTTAAATATATTGAAATAAAAATAGCTTTTATCAAAATTAATTATAACCTATGTTACTCTGGGATATTTTAGCTTGTTATATATAAAAAAAAAATCAATTGGTTCAGCAGTTTCAAAGATTACCCCTACATACAAACAAACAAAATTTACCGCTTTATAATATTAGTATGGATATGGTTTTGTTTAGGTGAACGTATGTGTATGTTTGACTCGGTAGTAAATGCGAAGTGTGTCTAATGTGAACTGCACATGTGGATTATACTCGTATGTAAGGTGCACTAAGCAATACCTATTATGTAATACGGAATACAAAATTAAAACTATGTTAAAATTAAAATTAAATACATTTTCACTTAGATTATTATTAGCGAATTTCCATAAGAAAAATGAGCTATTGCAGTGGCCCTTATGGTAAGAACCGAGGTCGGGAGTAGCAAATGAACACGTTTTGGGGTGTAATTAAAAATCATATACATATATGTACATACATGTTCGCACTCTAGCGGCCGCATTGTAAGTCCGATTTGGTCCAAATTTGGTACACGTGTTGGTTGTCTATGTGGCTTGGACGAGTTCGTTAGCCAAAAAAATCCAACAACCGGAAGTACGTTTTTTGACCGGAAGTAACTATTTTTTGAGGTTTTTACTACGAGAATTTAACTTTTTTAGACGACCTTATAGCTCGCTTGGTTCCCCCAAAATCGATTAAAACGTAAAATACCATAAAATTACCCGGTTTAAAGCCATTTGGTGGATTTCACCGTGAGGTTAGCCTGCGAAGCACGCAATGCATTGTTTATTGAAGACACTCTCAATATCAGAGTTGGCGTGCGAAGCACGCAATGCACTTTGTATTGAAAATACTCAAAATAAGCAGAATGGCGTGCGAAGCACGCACTGCTCTATGTATTGAAAATACTCCCAACATGCTGACTGGCGTGCGAACCATTTTGCAGCTATTTAGCACCATCGTGAATAGACCTATTTCCCAAATAGTCGGTTGAAACCCAAAAACATAGGCTTATAAACTAAATTTTGGAAATTTGCTCAACTCACGTCAGCGGTTCAGCTGCGTGGTCGAATTATTTTTTATTCGTTTCGTGTGTTAAATAACATATATTTTTCAATAGATTATATCAATTAGTTTCAAAATTTTTATGTTAATTAATTAGCAGTTTATATTTAACAAGAGAAAATATCAAAATTATTGTTTTTATTTCAAGAATTTATAACACAAATATAGGCCCTAATATTGTATAAATATATAAGACTAGCTGGCCCGACCCGGCTTTGCACGGATAGACAAATCAAAGTTAAATGTATATTAACAAAAAATATATTATATCAATAAATATATTACACTATGTATTTCTTATGGGGATTTTTAGTAACTTTGACCCCCACCCAAACCTCCCCTAAAATTTAGATTTTTTTTAAAACTCTTTCTTAGCCCTAGGGCCCTAGAGGAAGCGACATAATAAATTTCATTAAAATCCGTTCGGTGTTTCTTTTTAGTAACTTTGACCCCCCAAACCCCCTAAAATTTCG
>JAGFPH010006212.1:0-10957 GCA_018207615.1 Philaenus spumarius
TGTTCGCTGCTCAACATGTTGATGAATAAGAAAATCTACAGAGTATACTTTGGACACTGGAGATGGCTTTAAGTAGAAAATTTTGCCGTCATGTTGGGGAGCTAATGCCACAAGTTAAACCAAGAGATCTGTATCAGTTCCCAGTACAACAGTGGTATTAACAGTTTGCGCATATTTAATTGCCTGACCGACAATGACAGTGTCGGCGTCATCTTCCGCAACAACAAAATGTATACCTTCAACAGCACACCTTGTTGTAACTGCTTCTATTAACCTCTTTTTGTTCCGAGGGTTTGCTAAGAAATCTGCTTGTTGCGTTGTGCAAACTGTATTTTCATCAAACAAAATTGTGTGAGAAAATTTCTTTGATACTCTTCTCTCCTGTTCTTGCCATTTTGTAGTTGGAGGGTTGGAATACCCATAGAATACCACTGTCACTCTATATCCGTATCTACGAATTATATAGCTTAAATATGATCCTACAATTTCTTTAAAAGTACAGTTATAGTTACAA
Source organism: Philaenus spumarius (assembly GCA_018207615.1). Lineage (NCBI taxonomy): Eukaryota > Metazoa > Arthropoda > Insecta > Hemiptera > Aphrophoridae > Philaenus > Philaenus spumarius. The sequence continues at coordinate 515 of JAGFPH010006212.1, forward strand.
TTTCCGTGGGTATTATAGTTTAATCCAAGAAAACTTCTAAAGGCTTCACTTATCCGTAACGGGCTTCAGCGGCAACTAAATCAATTACATCTAAAAGCCTAGACTTAACTTTACAGGCCCAATCATCACTCCTAACATCACAAACATTGAGGAGCATTTGATTTATTTCAACAGTTGAAACCTCGTGAATTTTGGTTCGGTATTGATATGGAAGTTTAGCGTCAAAAACCGCACGTTCTCCACATAACAAACAATCATGCTTGAAATCAAATGTATTGTCTAATTTTCTGAGAAAGTGCTGCGATGTAGAAGGTTCTGCATTTTGCGCTTTTAATGATGCTTTAATGTTGCTAGGTCTGGTATAATTTTGTCTACATGTAGAATGTACTTGTATTAAATCGACATTAGCAAGTAATTTATGGATATCGTCTTTTCTCTCAATACTGGACTTTATTAAAGTATTTATACCCTTAGTGACAGTTACCCCGTCATCTTTGACTTCCTGATTACATATAACACATATATTGTTCAAATCAGTCATTATAAGTAACTGAAGAGTAATGTAAATTGGTTGAATTCAGACTTGAAAAGTTTTACCAGTTTTAAGAGTTTCCTTCCAGCTTGCTTCTCTCGTTCAAAAAGCCATAACAATAGCACAAATATTAGCATTTCACTACACCTGGCATAACACAACCGTATTTCTGTACACAAAATAAAACTTTATAACGAAACACAAAATCCTAACGAACCGCACAATGCAAAAGTTAAACGTAAACTAAGCAGACACGGCCCACTATTATCGAACAGAAACAGTATTCAACAAGTTACATACTGATAACGTATGAGGACTGTATACAAACAAGAGACATCCAAGCGCCTGATATGAGTCACAACGCAGTCACAACGCCGGTGGCGCGGTGTCCGCTACTGTTTAATCGCTCTCTATAAAGCAACTATGTCGTCAAATAGCTTGACTAGACCCATCATATTAAAGCTAATTAAATTATCTATAAGTTTTGTCAAAGACGTTTCTTTCCACAATGTAAGGATAAAATTATATAATTGGTTAAAGTTAGTTTTTGGGTATAGCAGTGGCCTTTTTTTGTATGTTTATAAGTATTACGGTAAAACTAAGCTATCTACATAGAAAGTATAAATTACATAATTTGTTCGCCATATTGTTAGGAGTAATTTAAAAAAATAACCACGTCTGTAACTTTATTAGTTTTCGAGCTATGAGTTTTAACCAAAGTACTGCTCTTGCGATGCTTGGGAGGGGTTGGGGGGGAAAGCAAGAGGGGTGGGGGTCGGGACTTTGTCGTTTTTTATCGTTTACTTTGTATACCAACACCCTGCAAAAATTCAGCTTTCCTCTAATTAGTTGCGACAAAGGGTATTTTTTTACCTTTATTGACTGGGCTATTAATAATTAAATTACAAGTGAAAAAACAAAGACCAAGACCGGAAGTTGAACTGAAGGTTCAAATAAAAATACTTTATAATAATTTAATATTTGTATAAGGACAATCACTAATGGACCTAAAGGCTATAGAAAGGAACTTTTTTTTTAGATATGTTAAGGGTTAAAACATTTCCATCGAACCATTGTTTTACTACCAACAAATCCTTTACAACCTTCCCTTGTACTTCTACCCAACTATTACCCTCGAATAAAATGGCCGTATCGTCAGCAAATTTTTAAAAGTTCCCATCAATATTGATTTCAAAATAATTGTTTATATAAATCAAAAACAGAATAGGTCCTAACGTCGACCCCTGAATAAAGAAATATTCCACAGGCTGAGGTTCACTATTTACTCCACACACTGACACCATTTGTTTCCTGTTCAACAAATAGCTTTGAAGAATGAGTACGCAAAACCACGAAACCCGATTAAGTTCAATTTATTAAGTAATATTTGTCTATCTACCGAATCGAATGCTTTAGCTAAATTCAAGAAAACTATAATAATTTTCTTATTCCCGTTGATGCAATCATTAATATTTTTATTTAAATCGAATAACGCATTTGAAATATTGATGTCCTTTCTAAATCCATACTGGCACCTAGACAAGAGATTATTAGTACTTAAGTATGACACTAATAATTGATCTTTTAAAATTTGTTGAATTATTTTGGAAAACATGCTCAGCATAGAGATAGGATGAAAATTACAAAAATCCGTCAAATACCCAGCCTTGTATAGAGGAACAACTTTCGCCAGTTTAAATCCTCTGGAAACTCGTCCGACTCAATCCATAAGTTTATAGTATGATGAAATGGTTTTACAAGAAAATTACAATTGCCCTTTAAAAGTGATGCTGACACCCCATCATACCCAGGAGCAGATCCACCTCGAAGTCTGCTGATATACTGCAAAATGTTATTTCATCAATCCGTGGGCTAACATGTTTAAATTTAAAATCTAGTGTTGTTTTTTTGTTTTTCTCTTTTAAATTGCAAAAAGTAATCGTTTGTAGAAAATGTGCTCCTATATTAAAATAAAGATAAGAAAAGTACACACAAGTCATGTTCTTATCATTGGTTTGTACGACATATGGATTGTATGTGTAGTATTTCTGGCGACACAGTAGATTTAAAGTTGTATACTACAAAACAAGTCCAGATAAGACTTCTAGTTGACATAAAGTTAATAAAGTTAAGTTGTTACATACTTACAGAATAGTTTATTATATTTTAAAATCATTGTAAAATTATTAATACTATATAATAAAGGGTTAAAGTAAACTAAATTTACAAGAAACTTATTCATTCTTTTACTTGCTAAAGATCTTTACTTGGACCTTTGCCAAAGTGCACTTCGATTTTGTAGAGCGAAAGTAATCTAAGGAACTAAACTAGGATTTCGTGAGGATATAAACTGGCATAGTTAATACATTTTGCTCTATTATTGCACTGCTTGTTTTCACAGTGTTTTCTTATAAGTGTAATGATTACTATGTAGTATAAGTTTAGAATACATTTTAAATCAATAAGTTAAACAAGTTCATTGCTTTATTATTATATTTTTTTTTATATTTATTCTACCTGTATCGTTAGTTATAGGACCCCCCTCCCCCATCGCGTGTTCCAACATGTCGATATTGATGAGTGATTACCATAATTAATTACTGTAGGACTAATGGTAATTGATAGTTAGAGGGCCAAAAACAAAGGTTTTTGGCCAATTTTTGCCATTTTAAGAAAATGTCTCTACCTTTGATCGGCTGTATCTCGGTTAATATTAGGGTTCGGAAGAATTTTAAGGATACTAAATTGTAGAAAATTTACTGCTCTACAACTTTGAAAATAAATGTTTTGGCCGAAAACCGCTTAGTTTAGAAGTTATAAGTGAAAAACCGACAAAAGTCAGACATGTTTTAAGTTTTTCAGTACCCCCCAAAATTAGCACAGGGTCCTCGAGTTGGAAAACTTGACAGATTCATCCCACAGCAACCCAAAACAACCTGTAAAAGTTTCATTAACTTCGGAAGTTTTTCCAGGTACAATGTACATATCTACTGGACTATAAATTTGGGACCCTACTATTTTGTCTAAATACAGTCTACTGGACTGTAAATTAATTGTTGTATTACGTTTGGAGTTTTGATATTTCTCCAAAAATATCTGCAATATATTTGTTTGTAATTGTATGTCGGTAATTTCTGTGTGTACCATTTATTTATTCTTGTTTGCTAATAGGACTAGATTTTCAGCGTACTCTCATCAGTAGAAACGATTGAATTCATTACTTTACTTCCAAATTTGTTGTCATTGGTTCAAAAATTGTAATTCGTAATTTTAAAATTATTTCATTACTTAGCATAATATACACATGTATCATAATTTAAGCTATAAAGCCAACGACAGTAACATTAGATGGTAAATTACCAAGGCTATTTAAATAATGATAGGTAAGTGCCTTAGCCTTCGATGCTGCGTTGCGTACAAATACTCAAGAAAAACCAAAGTACCGCTAATTTAATTCAATGTAGCCTACTCACTTAACGTACTACTCATTCAAAGTTGTGTTGCTGTAAGGAAATGCTTAACAAAATAAGAAAAACTAAAGTTCAAATAAATTCATTTTAATGTACTCACAACAGGAGTTCCGATAATTCGGCGTCGAAAGAACTTAATAAATGAATTTAATGTGAACAATAAATAAATTTGGGTATAATTTGTGTACAGTGAAAGTATTTACCTAGGCCAGACAAGGATAATTATTAGAACAATATTTAAAGAACTCATGGTTCACATTCAACACAATGTGCTGAACTACGAACAAAATGTTCATCTATCTTATTTGACATAAGAAAGTTGACAAGTTAAATCGTAATTATCTCTAAAACCATTGAGTTTATGAAAAAATATAATAGAATAAAAATGTTTTAAAACTGCGTATTCTACCCAAATACACCAATATAGTATGGTGTTTCTAATTGAAAATTAAAGTTGGCTGCCATATTGGAAAATGGTAAGATAAACATTTCAAAATCGTAAAATTAAACAGAACTGAAAGTCCAGGAGAGTCACTATTTCACCTTTTTTAATTGCTCTTATACATGTCTAGAGAAACAGCTGGCACACTTGTTTCAATCACTCTGTTTAATGAGTGTAACGGACGCGCCATGATAATGCGATGGATTTAAAAATAAAACGAAACAGTTGCTAAACTTGGATCCAAATTAAAACAACTCCATTAAAAAATAAAATACAAACATCCATATAATTAAATGTTTGTGTATATATGTTTATAATTCAGGTGAACTAACAGTCATATTATTTAGTTTGATGTTTATGTGTCAAATTTAAAAGCTAAATTTTAAAGTTGGGACGAAACAAACTTTCTTTGTACGTAATCAATATGGCGGTTAATTTTAAAATTTAAAATGAAGTTTTTTATCGTTCCTATCTATGAAAGTTTCCCATATGGTTTGTTCTAAGAAATAAAATGTTACTAAACATTTCCAATGATACATTATCTTTTTAATTAATGTCCAACTAGTTTTCAAACATTAAACAAATCTATGTATCAAGGATGAGAAAGCTCATATTTAAGGAACTGTACATAGGGATGTTAATAGAGTCAACATCAAAATGCATCTTATTTACACTTTGCTGATGTTTCCAAAAATGTTTAAATAGTGAACTAAAAAACATTTTAGATAAACGACAGAATCAGGAAATTTATAATTTAGAATAGTTATTGCACATTATATTTACAAAAATATGGCTAACATTTGTTATTGACACTCTAATCTACGAAATTGGTTATAAGCCGTTGCACATACACGGTAGGTACCTACATAATATAAAATATTTACAAATTATTGTTGATTATTCCCATATGTTAGATTAACTGATAATAAAATTAATTATACACGGAAATATACACTTATAAGATTAATTATTAAATTCATAAATAATATTCAGAAATAGTTATAAAACATTTACATTTTGTACGTGATAGCTTGCAGTATGTAATCTGTAATAAATACTTTAGCCACAAACACAACACTCTCTAGTCAACACATAATACATTATTTGTATAGAAATATATATTGTATTGGAAAAATCTCAACATATTTTAGTAATAACTATATTAATGTAAACTGGTGAATAATTACTGCTCCAAACTATTTAAAATTAATACAGAAGTTCTTTTTTATGAATGAATGTAGTATTTCATTTAATATTAAAAAATAATAGATAGTTATAGCTTAATTTAAATAAGCTGTTATTCAACAAAATTAGTTTAACAGTTTTTGCATTCTTAGTTCGCGAATTACCTCCAACAGATGTATTGGTATTAATTGCTGTCAAAGTGATGTTGGTAATAAATGAGTGTATAATTTCGCTTATGAGATTACATCATGATCCTATCACACATTACATCAGCAACTAATGGAATATAGGTTAGTGCAACTATGCGTTATTACATTCCACATTTTATATACTATTATAGAGCAGGTATTTAAACAATGCTAGAACAAGTTACGAGATACTATAAACATAACTATTAAGAAAGACACACAATCACAGCATTAATATGAAGTGCAGTCTTTAACTTCAGACTATTTAAAAGTTGTTAAGGCGTCAATGCTTTATCAATCGTCATGGCAACCATCAATGGAAAAGTTTTGCGTTCATTTCCCATTGACCCCGAATAATTTTCTAAATGGTTTCTTAACGGACATCGTTGGCTGTGGTTCGGATTCCACATAAAACTGTTTCACTAGCCTTAAGTGCAAAACAGCAGGACGTTAAACACAAAAAAAAGAATCAGATTATTTAAAAAATATTATGTAGTTTTAAAAATTTTTATTTACTAATGCAATGTTTTGTTCAACGTGACAAAGTTCGCCTGGCATGAGCTAAATCCACAGGATCCTAAAGATTTGCTAAACATATAACACGTCATTTATATCCCGAGAAGGGCTCATACATTAAAAATCGGCATTCAAGAGTTTGCTTTGTAGTTTAACATTTACACTGTTAAAAAACTATTATTTGTGTAAAAAAATATAGATATTTATCTTTCATTACTTTTAAAACTTTCTTATGTTCATCCATGTACTACACACATTGATAATCTAATTAGACCTTTGACAATTACATTTTTCTCATTAAGTATTAATTATTGTTTTGAAACAATGACAATAATATTCGACCCCTCAGCTGAACCGCTTACATGAGTTGAACGAATTTCCAAAATTAAATTGTACAACATTCTTCCCCTAGATCTACTTTTATATTAATTTTATTAATTTGACATGCCCCAAGTTCAGGAACACTTCATTAAACGAGTTAATATCATCCACTGGAAGAAACAGGCTATATTTTTTATCTGGCCTAGGTTATACAACCGGTTGTCGAATATATAGCTTTCTAAATATCGTGACTAAAAACTTTCTTTTAATTAAACTCAGTTTAGAACACAAGAATTTATTTGTACTTTTAACCAATCTCAGAGTAATTCGTACAGTGAACTGACCTTGTAATTAACTTTATTTGTGCTTTGATATTTTGATAACTAACCACTGTGATAATAATTAAAATACTAGAAAATATTGTGATGCAATATTCAAACATAGGTAAGTGAAAAATAAAAATTGTTTATACAGAAAAATAAAAATTACCAATTTATTTAACTTTAAAAAATAGAAAATAAAATATTCTTCTTCCGTTGGAATCTTTTCCACAAATGCAAACTTTAACGAAATTTATTTAATTATACTCTTTCTTAATTTACGCAGGCAGAAAAAATTCTAACTCTACTTGTTTTAATATTATTATTTAATTACATCAACTTAATTAACGTTAGCTTTTTGGTGAAACTTCTAATTACCAAATTTATTTAATTATTCTGAATTTAACGTTACTTTTATTTAATTATTAATGAGTAAATAAAACAACAAGAAGTCAATTAACTAATCATCCTACTTAACCCAGTATATTCGATAAATTTATCTGAATTTAATCAGGTAAATTTACTTGGGGCAATAATGTAAGTAAGCTTTTCACAGACCTTAGGAACGCTTAAGTTGACCGGCTTGACGGAGTTGGTGACGTCCGCGTTGGCTGCAGGTTGGCTAGCAGGGTTGAGTCTCTCTCGTTGATTGTGGTCTCGGGCCTGAGGTCTTGTATAGGTGAACAGCCTGCTGTAGTCTCGTAGTCGTGTTGCTCTGTTAAAGCTGTACTCCGGAAGAATTACACTTGTCGGATGATTACAGATGTTCTCTTGTTCGGTTCCAGCGTTGTCAGTAGGTTCGCTAGTTGATATCCTGAAGTTCCAATATGAAGTCTGTTTGCTACTTCATTGAAGTCGTCCTCTGTTCAATATTCGTTTAAAATATGTAATATTGAAAATTTAAAAACATTGTAACTCCTCTCACTAATGAACTGTATGAGTCTTGGCAATACGTGAATACTGATATCTGATACATAATATGCAATTAAACTTTTGTAAGAGTTATACGTAGTAAAATATATTAGAAGTCAATTATTAGAAATAGTTACATACTTTGTAACATGCGAAAATCTATAAGAAGTATAGGGAAGTATGTAAAGAGTTGCTTTAAAAAATCCATAAGAAGTCTCCAGACACCGTGTGTAGTGATTTTATAGGGCTGTTTCCCACTATTTTAATTACCAACCTTTCGTAACTTACACGGTGATTTCCCCTTTTCATATTTCCCTTTTAAGGGAATTTTAACCTCCAGACGGTTTTCCTAATCCTCCTGTTAGTTATCCGTTTTATTTTAATTTTTTATTTCCATTTTAAGCTAATTGCATTAATTGTTTTCGAGTTGTTAGTTCTGGTACGTTGGTATTACTGCTTACGCGCTGCTGATTGGCTTTCCCGCTCCGAATCTTATCTCATAACTAAGTCTTTTTTCAATTGTTTTTCTTCTTTTGTCCATAGCTGCTCGCGGCGTCGTCGTATTTTCCCGCGCTTGACTTTCCTGGCTGCGTGTGTTTTCTCCTTTCACTTCGAATTGGAACTGTTGTTGTGTGACGTCACGTTCTCGTTCGCAACTCGCTTTTCACGTCACGTCTCCCGGAAAAGTCTCTGTGTTTTTCTTTCCTTTACCACACTAGCCACCATTTCGTGAAGTTGTCTGTTATTTTTCTTTGAGTTGTAAGACTTATGATTTCCGCGTTTTTTCAATTTTATGGGTTGACTAATTTTCCGAAATTCATTGCATATACTGGTGTTTTTATACATTAATACATTCTCCTACTTTTAACTTTAATTACTAGAAACTTTTAAAACTTTAATTTTCTTTTTAAAACTGATTATAAGGTGTGAAAACTCTCACCATTTTTTCTAAAATAATATTACTTTTTTTTCTTTGTTTTCCTTTAAAACTTTTCCTTTTACTGTTATACTTTACTGAACTTTATTTGTTACATACTTGAATGACGTCTGAACTTTGTCATTTTAACTAATTTCTAAAATACTCAAAAATCGTTCATAACTCATTTCACATTTATTTTAGATCTGCTCTGAAATAATAAAAAAATACCTTTCTTTTCGGCCTTTGAGAAAATTTAAAATTTACTTTACTACTACTACGGCTTTTTACTACTACTAATATTTAAAATTTAAAATTTAACTACTTTAATTATGTAACCATCTCTTAATATTACGATTTGGGAATTGCATGGTTTAGGGCAATTTGCTTCCTTTATAAAAACCCAAATAGACTACATAATATTCCTAGATCACGGTATTCCTTAAGAAATCATTAAATAGAGGCTAAGTTATTACTGTAACGCCTCGCTCGCCTTAACTTGTCCAAGGTTGCGCTATATACGTTCAAGTCCCTTGCTGGCCTAGAAATATTGTTTAATTTTTTTTTTACTGAAAACTGAAGTCCTGCCCGTTTTAGTTTATAAGTTTTAGGATTTCAACCAACTATTTGGGAAATGTTGTTTCTACTCACGAAGGCCATGGATATAACTGCCTGTGTGTATGAAATATATTACATAGTATAATTTGTTTGCAACTAAAATAACAATTTTATATAAGTTCTTATAAATTCACTTTAATTATATTTACCCGGTAGGTTTAATTTTTATTCCCGATCCGAACTTTACCTGTAGGTGTTATTTAGGTATGAATTAGTTTTCTCTATATATTTTTCAGTGCTTTAGGGAATTAAACAAAATTATAAATAAATAGATAAAAATCACTTCGAATAATTTTCCTTCTAAGTCTATTTTTTTGCGTATGGTATTTATTTTACGAAGTTATATTAATACATTTGATGGCAGACCAGCACACAGAAGCCGAACGACTGCATCATATTTCATGATGATGACAGAGCACGCATTGTATAAGAATCATTACCGATATGCCAGTTGCACCATGTTTTGTGGAATACGTTTTATTGCTAAGACAATTTACAACTCATGCGCATAGGAAAGTTACAAAATACAAAACTAAATGTAATTATATCTATTTATAAAAGTATTAGATGTTATAATAAATACTAATTAAATGACAACTACATAATAACTATCGAACTATAATTTTACTCAAAAATATTATCAATAGATCTATTTATAATATTGTATTTTATTTTAACCTTAATTAACGACAGTGATAATTTCCTACTGCATTCTAGCAACATACTCGTTTACACCAAACCTGACCAAAAATAATGAATGTCGTTATACAGCTACTACAGACGTTTTTTGAAACAAATAAACTTATAGTTCGAAAAAAATACAAAAGCAACTAGGCCTATACTATGATTCAAATTATTTCTTTTGTTTTAAAATTATAAATATATAACAACATTTGTAAGGCAATTTATTAATTCTATAAATTATGTACTTAAATCTTAAATAATAAGTAAAACTATAAAATATCGAAACGTGGAACTTTTTAATTTCCCGCTAAGAAAATTGAAAATTTTCTAAAATCGGGA
>JAGFPH010006212.1:11057-31181 GCA_018207615.1 Philaenus spumarius
TTTAAGTCTATCAAAGTTAGGTCTAAAGAGGTTACAATAAACTCCCAGCAGATATTCAATAGAATCCTATGCATCTGTGATAGCCCTGTTAAGTTGAAATCTTATTTTGAGTTCGAATTAGCGTCCCACCCACCCTCATTATTTGACGAGACGTTACTACGAAAAGGTACGAAAGCGTCGTTTATGAAGGTATTTGAAGGTGGAATTGTTGAAGAAAACCTCAAGGCAAATGAAGCTGTTTTTGTGATAGATGGCGGATATTTGTTACACGCAGTGGTTTGGGGAAAAAACAGTACTTTTAAAGAAATTTTAGGATCATATTTAAGCTATATAATTCGTAGATACGGATATAGAGTGACAGTGGTATTCGATGGGTATTCCAACTCTCCAACTACGAAATGGCAAGAACAGGAGAGAAGAGCATCAAAGAAATTTTCTCACACAATTTTGTTTGATGAAAATACAGTTTGCACAACGCAACAAGCAGATTTCTTAGCAAACCCTCAGAACAAAAAGAGGTTAATAGAAGCAGTTACAACAAGGTGTGCTGTTGAAGGTATACATTTTGTTGTTGCGGAAGATGACGCCGACACTGTCATTGTCGGTCAGGCAATTAAATATGCGCAAACTGTTAATAAAACTGTTGTACTGGGAACTGATACAGATCTCTTGGTTTAACTTGTGGCATTAGCTTCCCAACATGACGGCAAACTTTTCTACTTAAAGCCATCTCCAGTGTCCAAAGTATACTCTGTAGATTTTCTTATTCATCAACATGTTGAGCAGCGAACATCACTACTTTTTGCGCATTCCATAACTGGTTGCGACACGACATCTTCTTTTTATGGGCTAGGAAAGTTAAAAGCAGCTGACTTAATTCGTAAATCAACTGAATCTAAAGCTCGGGCTGAGCTTTTTACAAAGCAAGACATTGACAAAGAAATTCTTCTGGAAACCGGAGAACAGTTCATTCTAAGTATGTACAACTTATCGAAGTTCAAAACTCTCAATGAAGCCAGATATTTTAAGTTCAAGCAACTAACCGCAAAAATGTCGCTCAAGTCAAACTTTGATTTGGCAAAACTTCCACCTACTTCAGGCGCTGCTCATCAGCATCTTTTGAGGGTTTACCACCAGATTCAAGCTTGGTTAGGTTTTAAACTTCCATCAGAAGAGTGGGGTTGGCAGTATACATCAAATAATAGACTGACACCTAAGCCCATGACGAATCCCCCTGCTCCAAGTGAACTTCTACTATTAATATCTTTCAACTGTAAGACATTGTGTGTTACAAACTGTAGCTGCCGAAAAGCCGGGTTTGATTGCACATATATGTGTGGACACTGCAGTGGAATTCATTGTAACAATATTTCGGACCAAACCGATAACATGTTGGCAACCGATCCTTTGTAAACGACTTAAAAAGAAAATTAGTAAACATATTATTCGTTGTGCAGGAAATAAGAAGCTATAAAAATACTATACTAGTTTTGATGTATAAAAAATACTATCATTTATTTATTGTATAGCAAAACTAAGATTTTTAAACTAAACAACAGAGCCTAGACAGTGAAATTTTATTATTTATCAGTGATACAAGTGAACTAAATCTTTATTTTCTTATGGGAACTTGAAGTGAAAATTATTATATTGCTGCTCTAAATAACTCAAGACTACGGATACGAGTACACAAATACGAGATACGAGTACGGTCCCCTCAGCGGCGAGTGCCAACGGTGGCAGCTGCACTGCTAGAAGCGGCGCGGCGCGGTACCCGCTACTGTTTCATCGCTCTCTATGAAGCCATCATTTTAACGGTAAGCAATGTTAGATACATCATTTTAAAGCTAATTAAATTATCTATAAGTTTTGTCAAAGACGTTTCTTTCCACAATGTAAGGATAAAATTATATAATTGGTTAAAGTTAGTTTTTGGGTATAGCAGTGGCCTTTTTTTGTATGTTTATAAGTATTACGGTAAAACTAAGCTATCTACATAGAAAGTATAAATTACATAATTTGTTCGCCATATTGTTAGGAGTAATCAAAAAAATAATCACGTCTGTAACTTTATTAGTTTTCGAGCTTTGAGTATTTAACCAAAGTACTGCTCTTGCGATGTTTGTGAGGGGGTGGGGGGGGGGGGAAAGCAAGAGGGGTGGGGGTCGGGACTTTGACATTTTTTACTGTCTACTTTGTATACTAACACCCTGCAAAAATTCAGCTTTCCTCTAATTAGTTGCGACACGAAACCTTCATTGACTGGGCTATAAATTATATTCGTGTGGGAATTACCTAAGTAATCTCTAAGTAACATTGATGGAGTTGACTCCTACAAATACTTGGGTGTCTTATTTGATAAACACTTAAATTGGTCGGCACATGTTGACTATTTGAGTCGTACAATTAGAAGGTAGGATTAAATTAGAAAGTAAATTTTAGGAATTTAAATGAAATATTATACCTTCCGAAATAAGGCAGTTGTACTTTGCTTATTGTCAATCTTTGCTTTTGGGGGAAATCAAAGTTGGGGGATGCGCCTGCAGTAAATACTGGCTTCCTTAGGTGTCAGAGATCTGTTATGAAGATGGAGTTGCGTAAACCAAAAAGACATCCATCTGATGAGCTGTATGACTGTTTAAACGTTTTTAATATCAGACAACGTTTGATAAAAACTCTTTTAACCTTTTTTCATAAAAATTCCAATTTTATTTTTTCTATTTCGAACCATTCTCATTTTACTCGTCAGTCTCAAGCAGTGGGTATAAGAACAGATAGGCTTTATAGATCTGTGTCCATAACTAACTCATATTACGTTTCACAGATGATGTTCCGACATATTCCAAAAAACCTCGACTTTTTCAAATTTATGACGATAAGGCCTATAAAAAGCAAGTTTCTTTATGGTTAGTCGAGGTAGGGAGGGATTATTGTGAGTCCGTCATTTTTCGGAGTATGTATAAAGTTATGTTTGGCCTACATGTCGCTCTTTTTATCTTTTAAATTTTTATCTCGCGTTCTACTTCTGATTATTTGTAAGGGTATTTTTGGTTTGGACACAGGAGTTAAGTTGTTGTTCCGTTTATGACCTATTTATAATTTCTTGTACACTTTAAAATTGTGTTTTTCTTCTTCTTTTTTTATTCTTTTCTCTTTTTAAATAATTATTATTCTAAAGTTATAGACCTCGTTTCTATGTTGGCACTATTCGTAGACAATAATTTGTAAAAAAATGTCTAAAATGTTATTCATTTAATAAATAAATATAAAAAATAATAGTTTGCTTATCATTTAGAAACATTAAGTTTCTTGTTTAACTTAAAATGTTATATTTTTCTGCTGGTAAGGCGGTGATGGAAAGTTTCGAGGCAAGGAGTTAAACATTTAAGACAGATGTAGGCGACAAATGTAAAGACATTCAAACTTGAGATGAAATTATAAACGTTGTTTGTTGTATTTTCCCAGAAGATATATTTGAAATGCCTTTTTATACTTTTGAACGAATCGTTAAATGAAAATATTTTGTTAGTAGGGCTATTACAAACTTGTATATTTATACAATTTCCTACGACTACGTTTACTGATAGTAGGTTTTGACACACATATGGTATATAGTTTTTTAATCTAAGTTTGAAATAAAAATCTCCCATCGTTAAAAACTTTAACATTTGCCTTTTATATACTTCTTTATATCTATACATCTAAAGGCTAGTTTAAAAAATAATCGACAGTCAATAGTTTATGTAAATCTTAGCTTTAGCCATGTTTCTATTGATTTTGTACTACGCAAATTATGTAAAAGTATAATAATTCAGGCAAGCTTGTAATTATTAATTTTTTTATGCTTTATGTTACTTTAAGTAATTGTTTGTTTAAACATTACAACAAAAATAAATTTTCAAGCTTTTATATTACTTTCTTATCAATATATATTTAAACTGATTACAGAAGACAGTATACCTTGAAATGGTAAACAACAATGTACAGCAATTTCAAACAAATGTAACTGCTATTGTTATTTTCTTATAATTAATGTTTCCTATTTATACGAGTTAATATATGCAATTGTATTGGATACATTAAACTTTGGTATGGTAGTATAGTTTTCCATTCTTAGATGTTTCCTTTTATAATACATATTTTAATTTATGTTTGTTTAGCTTTTAATTTTAACTTAATAAACACTTTTACATCATCAATTTTATCATTTTTAAACGAAGAACATTTAATTATTATTTTATTAATATGTAAGACATTTTAATAATTTAATATACTAATTTAGTTTATTTAGTTTGATATTTGGACCAGTACTCAACTTAAACTAGCTAAAAATTTACTCATGTCTTATAAATTTAGATAATTGTATTTTGTAGTTGTAGTTTGGCTATTATCTATAACTTCACTATCATTAGATAAACATGATAAAATTCACATGTTACTCATTAAGTAATTTTTTTTAAGCAGTATTTTTGTTTCTTGCTTTTAATTATAGCTAACAATATAATCAATATTTATTTAAAATAACCGAAACTAAAACAATGCTTGTAAATAAATGTAAATAATTTGATCTCAATTAATTCAGATACAGGTTAATCAACTGCTGCATTTCTGTTAATATGTGGAGCAGCTTCTGTAAAATAAAATTACCAATAATTAGGTACCTAATACATTTTACGGATGCTGCTAGTATTTGAAGAGAATTGTCAGGATTAATTCACTTTGTGCGATGGACTTAAGATAGGGTAGATTTATCTCGTCCAGACTGTGGGTACTTTGTCATTGTAACTGTAAATATATGTACGGAGTGGATTGTTTTTCTCAGTTAATTTTGCTAATGCATTTATCAATTGCATTTATCTTTATATAGTGCAAATTTAAATGTCAATGTATAAGAAAATTATGTTGATTTATAATAATTTTAATATAAAAATTTTACTTCACTTAAGTGTTTCTAAATAATTACTTGCATACATTAGTAATGTGATTCCTAATACAAATTTTAATCGCCAATGTTGAAATTGTATTTTTACTTATACATTGTAATATTTCGTATACATAAATAACATACAAATATATTTAAAGCAGTAAAAATATAGTGCAGAGGAGTCTGCTATTTATGTCCTATAATTTAGTAAAACATGTTTATATTGCAACGTATATATTGGAACGGAACAATGCCTTGTAATGTAACTGAACAATTCCTAGAATAATACTGTGATTGAACTGAACAATTCCTAGTAACTAAACTATGCCGTCATAAATTCATTAGTTATTTCGTTACCTCTGCTTCCAGTAGAGATTATCCACTTTACTTGCATTATTTGTGTATGCATTTTTTATTTTTCATTATTTTCGTATTTATCAAAATATTAAAAAAAAATACATTAAAGTAGTTCCAATAAATGCATTCTTAACTAAATTATAGGTAATCAATAGAAGACTCGTCTACCCTATATTGTTACTGCCTTAAAATATTTAGGGTGCACAAATTGCAATTTAAATTTGATTAAAAAATTGTTAATTAAATTGGTAAAATAAAATGCAGTACAAATAATATTTATGAATAAAAGCTAGGATAACATAGTTTAATACGTTACTCTATTAATTTCAGCAAAATTTATGTCGTCAAGGGTTTTTACGCATATCATTTAAAAGTTTATAAAATACATAGTCTAATTTGCATTTTCACGAACTTGAGTAGCCTATTAGGGCTGAGTGGGTAAGTTTGTCAAATAATGAAGAGTTGTCGATTAGTTATTTTCAAAAGTTTTGTAAATTGCATTCATCATGAAAATCAAGCATCACCTAAATACAAATTCGTATTTGTCATTTTGACCATAATATTCTACGCATCAGTATAAATACTCTACCTTAACAATTCTGCTCATGAGTTTAAAAGACATCAGAGGTAAACTACGGTATGATGACATTTCATCCTCTTTCTTTACATGTAAAAGCCACCCAATTGTAGTAGTTTTCTCTCTCTCTGGAATAATACAGCCATTTTATAATTATAGTATTCAAGTATATCTAGAATTTTCTCATGACGGGCTTTTAGACAATTCTGGCTTATTCAGTTGTGTATATTATTATTATTGTTCAGCAGCTCTGTGAATTATTTAATTGAAAAAGTTTTATCGACTTAGTTTCGCTTATGAAAGATTAGTTTGTAGCAACTTGATAACATTTTGTCATCAGTAGTAAGGGCTTTCTGTACGTTATTCTGTTTCCAGAGTTTATTGAGTAAATTTCTTTTACATACTCCAAAATTTGTTTTCAGTGATTTACTTTTGTAATATTTATCCATACTTTGCTACATGGAGAGAAGAGCGTTTAATGGGTTATAACTTTCTCTGAATTCCTTTTATATTTATTTTTATCTAATGTTTAACACTTCTTTGTAACCAGGAATATGTTTCTACTTGAAAGAAGTTTCCAGTCTGCCTTCTTTTTTCTATTTTGATTAAATATATATTCATTTTATTTGATCTTTCAGGAAAGTTCTAAATCATATGAGACTGGGAAATAGTCACTTCCGAAATTAACCTTAACTTAACAGCTTTTAACTGTGATTCATACCAGTAAAGAAGAAACTGATAAGTCTAAGGTACTAAGATTGGCCTGTGATTTGAAAGTAGCTTCTTTAGTAGCTTCGTTAAACATTGTTAAATAGTTGATTTCATTACAATAATTTAACATAACATAATAATTATTATATGTGATATTATTAATACATGAGTATATTCTGTTAAAATTACCTACTTTATATTAACTATATCGGTTTGATGCAACGCCATTAAATTTAATTTTATTTACTTCCTTATTGGAAACAGAAACTATTCAACAAAATAATATGATTATATGGTTTAATGTATTCTAGGCTGCACATGATTTTCCATTTCACTGCTTTTCACATACAATGAATTAAATATAATATATACAAGACCTAATCAGCAAGCATGTTATTTATATATAATAATCATTCATAAGGCAAACTCAAATTATTTTTGGGAGTGTTTTTGGTGAAGTTAAAGTGAGGATTCCTATGTGCATACTATCTAATTTCTTTCTCAGTAATTTCCCTCTTCAATACGTTAACCTTCCTTCTTTGTCTTGATGCATTACAGTATATAATACTAGTTTTCTATTAAATTGTTTCTATTTAACCTATAAATGTTATTTTTCAATATGATGTAATTACTCATTCTCTTGAGTTACACCATACTTAATTTCTTATAAATTGTTCTTGTCTTCTAAACATTATTCTACTTCATATGTTTGTATTATACTTATATATAATTTATATAATATATAGTTCTTGATGAATCCTTTCATTAATTTGTAATCGGTCTAGATTGATTTGTCTTGATAAAACGATACGTCCGAATTTCTTAGAAAGAATATTTTTTTAGATAAGTCATTATTTTCTTGATGGTAATGTAAGGCATTCAAGATAAAAGATGAGTGCTTCATTTATGACCATTGAATAAACAGATATCTAGGGTAGAACTCGAACAACAACAAATCCATAACTGTGCCTGTTACTTACTTTATGTCTCATTAGACCTAAGAAAAACGATTTTATATTTGTTTAAAGATTTGCACTTGCAATTTTTAAACCAATGGAATATATCACGATTTTTAATTAGTATAGAAATTTAATAAATTTATTAGTTATTAATAAATTGTATATATTTTTGTGAAATTACAATTGTGTTTTGTTTGTTTTTCTTTCAGTTATGGCAAAAGTTAAAATTATTGTCTATTTTATAATAATAATAATAAATAATTACAGTTTGCATAACAAAAGAATCGTTAATAATTGCATCGCAAATTTATTTATTTAACACGTACAAATATTTCCAAGATTTGGTTGGAAAAGTAAGTTTTTACTGCCTCTAATTTATTGCATTGTTAAAAAAACTTAAACGAACTATATAATAATTGGCCAGATAAGTACTAGATTTAAAATAATTACATTACTTGCATGAGTATGGCAATTGTTTTCTAAAACACATTAGATTCCAAAATCACTTGGAAAAACGACCAAGTGAGTTTTATTATGTATACATAGATTAACGTAAATCATACATTTGAAAGTTTGGTAGTGTGAATTTTATTTGTCTATGAACAATAACAGTATTTTAACTGAATAAGTTTATGAACAACGTAAATAATTTCCAAGTTTTAACTTTTTGGGCAAATATAAACAATTATTGTCGTAGGAGCTACTCCTATAGTAAATTATTGCCTCATTGTTCAATGTTGAAATTCCGCTTGAATTATTAATGTGATCTCGGTCACCAGGTGCACCTTTTAAGTTTCCTTGTAGGTTTAAAAAAAGTGCAAATAAAATGTCCTCGTTTTATTCAAGTTAGATATTCTTTCATATTATTATTACACTATGTTTTTATAATACACAACATTTGGCTAAAACTTTTAAATGTAGTTTTTAATCGAAATTTGTGTTTAGCATGAGCCATGTTTAAACAGTTATTGTCTTTCCAAACAAATTTAGAATAACGGTTTAACTAATAAAGCAATTTACAAATATGCTTTGAAGAATATAGATTCTGACAGAAAAAATACTTTATCCTTGATTTTATTTTTTCTTGCGAATTCAAGGTCAATACAATAAATATAATATACCTAACTCAATGCAGATGAAGCAATCAATTATTCCAGTTTTTATCCACGTGATTTTATTTACTTTTATAATATATTCTGCCTAGAGAGTTCTAGGATCTTTTTGACTTTCCCAATACAGAATATATTATTATCATTATGTACTAGATATATTTATAATCTATCTTCAGAAATGTTTACTTATATTTAATTGTGAATCAAATAGATTCTATAGTGAGATAGTGATAACAATCTCAATGAATAATCGACAATTGTTTAGGTTTGGATATACTATCTTAAAATGTTTTTCTCAAAGTGTTTACTTTTAAAATACAGTTAAAATTATTTATCTATTATATTTAAAATTGGCATTTTTGTCACTATGATTAAAACTAATCATCGGGAGGGATATACAGTAATGGGATTAAGTTGACACGAAAAAGTGAAACGAAATTTTAAGCCACGTGGGTGATCTCATACTATAGGTATATAATGCTTACAAGTTTTCATAGGCAACTATTTATAAAAAAAAATATACAATTTTAAGAGTTAACAAACATAAATGGAAATTGCGTTTAATATAAAATGTTGATATAATCTGTTATATCTATGAATAATTAAACTGTTTTTTTTATGTTCACTTTTAATGATATTTTTCCATAAAGTAGTTATTTATTTCTATCAAGTTCACCTTATTAAGCTGCGGAGAGTATTAGTTATAACAAAGTTACATTTCTGATATAACTGGATTTTTTCAAACTCAGGAATTATTTATTTCCTTTAATGTTACTGACCTGAATTAATATTGAACTAATGCTGAAGGTGAACTATTAGAATATCGCAGCAGCGTTAGAAGTCTAGGCCTGACAATCAATGACAGATTAAACTGGACTGAATATGTAACTGAGACATGCAATCAAGTATTTGCTGGGATTCACTCTTTTAAAAAAAATTAAGATTTCTTGCCATTCTCTTGAGTTCTCTTAGTAAAATCATTAAAATTATGCCATACTTTAACTACTGTGACACTCGACTGTAGTCAGTGACATGACTGTAGAATTATTGATGAAATAAAACAATAACACAAAATCTCACAACAAATACGTTTAATAAATCAAACGCGTTTCAACGACAAAGTCGCCATCCTCAGTGATAAAGCCAAAAAAGGCAAACTACAACTCAATTATTATTATTGTATAATTATTGGCTAATAAACTCCAACGCGCTCAAAATTATTGTATTCGATTTATTTTCTATTTAAAACGTGATGACCATGAAGACCTATTATAAACAATAATTGTATCTTTTAAAACTTACTGCATTTAGATCTTTTCATATTTTAATTACATTTCATTCTGCCCTTCGAACTAGAGTGCCGACTTACTTGGCAAATAAGTTTGTTTTTGCTTCGGATATAAGTACAAAAATTACAAGAAGTAGGTCGACAATGCTAATCATTCCCAAGCACAGAACTGTAAAATATATCAAATCTTTTAAAGTAACGGCATGTCGCTTTTGGAATTCTCTACCAGATTCCCATAAAATTATTGATAGCCGTGCTCAATTTTCAAAATCATTGAAACTTTATTTCATGAATAGTATGGGCGTGGACTTATAGCTTTGCTCGGGGTGTGTAGGATTGAATAACCGATTCTACATTTATACAAACACATAATATGTCTACCTTAAACTCTGAGCACTAATTTCTCATTTTCAACACCTTGATTCTAACTCTTTCAAGGAATCATTGAACCCGCTCATGTATATAAATATATGTAATCCATTACTTATGAATTTGAGTGTTAAGTCATTAATTCACTCAGAATGGTCTGCTTATTAATTAACAATTCTATAATATTTAATTGTTTGGTATATGATTCAATGTTAGTTCCAAACCTCGAAATCTGTCTTACAAAATAATATTTAGTTAAATTCAATTTACTCACATATTAATCTCCTTCCTTTACACAACACCACTCTCTACAAGATTTTAAATAATAATCACACCCACGCACTCGCACACACTATTTACCGAATTTCTTTTGATGAATTACTCCCGAACTTTACTTTCACTACCATACGTGTTTGATTTTTGTATGCTATTTTTTTCTTTTGTTGAATTTGATGTCTTTATCAATTGAAGAACAGTTATTAAAGACCTGCGTTATTTCTCTCTTCCTCCCCTCTTTTTCTTTCCACGTCTAGTTGTTTCCTCACTATTGGTTGATTTCTGAATTTTGTCACTATTTGATTGGGCCACTCGATTTCCTTTAGGTTGCTTTTATTATGGTTCCACCTGGAAAGTATAGTTCATTGTCCTCGGTCGATTAGACGCGTGCTATAATGCTTAGTTTGCGTTTACGTTTGCAGTTTTACTTTTATGTCCCAAGCTATGTTCTGTAAAATAACTTTTGTTTTAAATATTCTTATTGCATTCATTTATTTGTTTTGTTTCTTCTTTATTTTATTGTAAAGTGGTTGGGGTGAGTTACTAACCCCAACCCTTACAACACTTATGTTTGGGAGCATTTCATAATAAAATAATCTATTGTTATTTAATCAATAGACTGACATCCTATTTAAAACCCAGTATTTAGTATAACACTAATTGTAATAATATTATTTTTCATAAAATACTATTTTGTTTTACCACTTGAAAAGCTTATTAAGTACATCTTGCATTACTTTGTAAAATAATTTATATACATTTTGTTGCCAACATTTTTTTTAAAAATTACAACAATAAAGGTCATACCAGTACAGTAATTTAAGTCACTGTATTTGTTAATTATACTGTATTTATAGAATATTTCAACTCATCAAATAGTTTGTTAATTTCATACAGTTATAATGAATGTTTTGAAGTTTACATCAAACTATAAGATTATTGTTGTCAAAGGAGTAAAATAAGCTATTAAAACCACTAAATAATTGATTGATTCACTAGTACTTTAAACAGAACACGGTTTAAATTTTTTTAAATTACATAATATTTTATTAATTAATTAATTAACATAATGTTACATTTCCAAACATTTAAAGTGTTAACTTTTATTAACTTAAGGGTAGTCCTATTGACCATTGTTTAAACAAGAAGGCACTAATTGATACTAGCAATATCAACAATACATAAGAATTTCTATTAACGCTGTTCATATTTATTTTACTACTTCATAAATAAATATGTTATTTCCAAATAGTGGCCATTCAAAGTTTTTAAATTTAATTAAATTTAAATGGAGCAATTAAAAACGTACAAGAAAACTAATTTCTTAAGTTATAAAGGGTGGACCATAAAAACTGGCCAATTTTTGTATTGCAACTTCTCAGAAGTTATAACTCTTGGAGAGTTAATTGTTGAGGCAAATAACTGTTTAGTTAATGCCATTTTGAGGTTACTTAACGTGGATGGTTAGCGCATCATCGGGCTTTTGTCATAGAGTAATTTTTCAAAAGTAATGAATCTGTGATTACTACACTACTACACAACGTTGGTTTCGTGCTCACTTCAACGTCGGTCGTCATGGTTTCAATCCAAGTAGAAAAACTATTCTAAGGTGCGTTGATAATTTCCGGAACACGACTTCTGCACTCAAAATCATAAGTAAAAACGGTAAAATAATGCAAACATTTTTGTTGATTTTTGTAACATTAATATTTAGTATTTTTTTAGCATTCATGACAAGCTCTTATTCTCATTAGAATATGATATTGTTACAATAGCGATACGTCTAAAAAAATTTTACTGTACTATCATTCTTATTATAATATCATTAGATTTGTTGAATTAAGTTTATAAATAAGTAACTACATTGTATCTTATATTCATTAATTTTGTTTAAAACTCATCTAGGTGTAACTTAATTTCCTTAGTTTATAGACACTTACTGTAAATAGAAAAGTATACAACTAACTGCAATAAATATGTATTGCATTCACTCTCACTTTCCAAAGTACACAAAGGACACATTTTCCAAAAGTATGCTAGTCTTTGCAACGCCCTCATTTTACTTTTACTAACTTAGTAGGATAGTCATACACATTTACCGTTTTCGTAGTGACACGAAATATTACACACAGCCACAGCCCACAGCACAAAATAATAATATCATAATCAATTAATAAAAATTTTTATGTATACTGTTTAGTTGTTTATTTGAAATTAAATTTTACAAAATATGTTAATAAACGTGTTTATTATTTAAATAAAAAGATTATAAATAAAAAAATACAATCATAGCTTTGTACGATAAGAACATAACATAATGACTGAAAAATTATAGTAGGTCTATAACTTATAATAAATATTCAAACTGTCGTCACAATACAGAAAATAATATGTTGTCGCTTCCATTAGATATTAATTTGTTATCTACTTAAGTTAACAATCCACTCTTCAATATTTAAATTAACGATTGGTTGCTTGTACAAATACAAATACAGTTCGTAACTCACAGTTGATAAAAAACATTTAGGTTGTAGGTTTTTATACAAAAGCTTTATTTACTGCCGTATAACGGAAAAAGGTAAACAGACGGAAACATGAAATATAGAGGAATATTTGACCTAACAAAGTTATGTGGCTTCAAAGTACACAGTAACTGTTAATACAGAGCTTCGTGAAATACAATCTAATTAAAACAAACTTTCTAAATTATATTTTACTAATTTTATACATTGTATTTTTTTAAATAACCATAATCTGATATGTCATTGTAAATATTTTAAAAATATACAAACAGTATCATGATGCAATTTAATACATACAAAATGAAATGTAAACTAAAATCTTTAACGTGTATGTTAAAAACAACTTATTTCAATGATATTAAAAATATCAACATTTTTAATCTTGTGCGTGCGTTTGGGCTGACAGAGTAGTTTACAATTTATGACGTAATTTGAAAAAAATACCATTATTTGTTGGTAGTCTATTGGAGCTATATAGAATAGAATATTCTGTTTTATATATAAAGAGTAGCAATCAGAAAATTATACCTTAAAAATTACCTTTTTAAAAATATACCTTTTTTTTTTGTGTTCGCGTTGTATTTTATCCTATTATATATATTAGACTATATTAAATGAACAAAATGTATAGTTATTTACCAATGAACATGGATTTTATTCATAGAATATTACAAAACATATATTGTAAACTAAACTCATTTGTACTATTATTTATTGCAGTTGTAAACTAGAATAGCTGCCAACACAACAGTCCAAGTGTAATTGGTTTCTGGCCATGACATTAATAAAGGGGAGCAACCCTCAATACATATATCACTGAGCCGGATTTAATTTGTTGGTTTTAATGAAGCCATTACAGTTTAGAAACACAAATTATTTTCTAAAAAATTATAAAAAACAAATAGTAATAACCTTGTAGTGCTAATATTTTATTTTCATTGAATATAATTTTCACGTAAGTGTATTTGGTATAAATGGCTCTGCCTTGTCCTTCTATATGACATTGAATCTGCAAACTCTTGTGTTTGGCAATTACTGACCTGGGTAAGAGTTTATACAAATTGTGGAGCAATAATTCTATCAATATTGTAATATCTTATACATGTTTACCCTTATAACAGGTGTAATGGCTGCGTGTCATGCAATACAAATTCTGAACCAATTAGAACTTTTTATTTTTAATTTGCGATGATTTAGCTGCTTACACGCTTCCTCAGCAAGGGTTAATTTAATTAAATTACAAGGGGAAACCATAGACCAAGACCGGGGATTTAAACCCAGGACTTTTACTATTCAGAGGTAACACTATACCAACTGATCGCCAATGATTATTCTACATATTGGTTGATGTTATTTCTCACTGGTACGGTTTTACTGCATTTATTGAACAAATAGACTGAATAAGTCGCACATGCGACATTGAAAACAATCTTAATTCTTTTTGCAGCCTACAGTAATAATGCAATTTTCTAAAGATTACGTTATTTCCTCAAGATATCATTCCTTTTTTTTTTTGAAACAAGTAAAAGACTTGGTTAGGTCTTAATAAACTTCTAAAGTTATTTTGGAAGCTCCTTAGGACACGAAAACATACAGCTCAATCATGGATAGAGTTGATATTAAAGATTTACAGAATTTTAAATATCTTAATTGTCTAAGTGTCGAAATGGGAAATTCGGCACAGTCCAGTTCTGTCTTCGTAAGCACTCACATTCAATTGTTCTGCAAACAGTTGTAAAAGCTCCGGTCTAAACTATTCTAGTTGAATATGTGCAGCATAAAATTCTGAAAAGTATTTCCGTTCAAGAAACTGAATGTACACAGAACCAGCGCATTCTAAGTTTCCATTTGTCTTGGAAGACGATGAGACATAACCATTTTCCAAAAAGACGGTTCATTTATGAAAGAAGAATTTATAACTATCGTCACTAAAGAGCAAAGATTACAGTAGAATATGCTTTTGTCATGATTACAAAGCTTCGTGTTCTTGAAAATAAAATGACTGAGTCTATATAAGGCAACTCATATTTCATTTACATTTTAATTTAGCATTATTTAATTCGGGAAAGAGGGAAGGATTATTGGTATACACGAAAACAGGTCAAATTTAGTAGCGATAATGATGAAATACTAAATTTAAACAGAATATTAACTTCTTCATTTACCGCCTTTGAGAAGTGTTTTGATATTTAAATTGCTGTATTTAAGCAAGATTAATGTGCCTAAATAGTTTAGTGACATTTTAGAGTTGTTTACATTAAATTTAATAAACATTTAAAAAATATAAATTCTTTTATGGAAACTGCTACATCCGCAAATTTACTTAAATAATGTGTTATGTCTGTATAAAAAAAAAATGTATTGTATAAATTTACAAAATAAACTTGATGATCTTCCTTACAATATGTTGTCTACATTTTGTGACTTGTTTATTCTTGAATAAAATGTGAACTTACTTAAATATAAATACCTTCTTGTAACACCCCTATCTGCAACGTCTTCCCACAGCATTTTATCAATATGATTTTAATATGATAGTATTTTAAAGGGAAATTATATATCAGAGTCCTTTCTTGCAATATTTCCGTATCAATATCCACAGTAAATATCACTCAAACGGAATCAAAATATATTAAAATAAAGTGAGTATGCTCCCGTCAAAATTAATACAAAACACTAGACTTAATACCTTGTCAATCAAGTGACAATTAGCCAGTACAGTATAGAGAGTCCAGAGAATGATACTAGGACTAAGTAAGCGCATGCTCAATTAATTTGTTTTACCATCCACATTAGTCTTTGCTTGTGTGACAAGCATTTCCAGTTGTGCTTAAAAATGCTGTAAGACGTTTAAGAGTGTTTTTTCTTCTTACTCAATCATGTTTAAACTCTATTAATTGAGAAGTACAGTGTTTTTTCCTTTTGTTTGTTGATGTTTAAAAGAGCTGGGAAGCTTTGTCTGTTTGTGATAGTTAAGTGTGCAGTATTAATATAATAAACATGGTAGAATAATGTTTAAGTACTTTTGACCAAACACGTTCTTGCTGAAATCCGTTTTGATAGATTAGTGAGCTCCCGGTTTGAAAAAAATTGTAACGTAGCTTTACAATATTATATGGTAATGATTAAACAGTTTTAGAACTACTGCGGTTATACTATACGTTATTCTGTTAGTCATATTGAAATAAAATTTATTATTCTCAATCAACAGTATTCCTTAAATCAACATAGAGTTTTTTCCATTCTAACATTTTTTAAGGAAACGAATATAATGTTTAGGTGGGGGTTAAAACGATTTTAATTTGAGCAAAATGCAATAATACAAAGTACGCATTACAAATAGATGTAAATAAAATAAATGTAAAGTAATTTAAGCGTACAAGCCTTATAGAAGACATAAAGTTATGGATAATTGCGTACTTATCTGCTAAAATAAACAGTGATCACGTGATCATACTAACTACATTATGGGTACTACTTTTAAACTAACATTTCACTTTTAAAATTATTTAGTTACAATCAGCTTGAGTTATTATACTCACCCTATTGTTCATCCTCCTAATTAGCTCTGTAACTGAAAGCTAATAAACAATAGGAAGTATCAGTATCTGACATCTGTCAAGCTCTAGGCCTAATCAAACAGCCTTTGTATTGTTGAGCCTGTCAAATATGTTCATTTCACAACATTATGATTTTCTAGCGTGGGAACAAAAAAAAAGTGCTTCTTCCGTTTGTAATATACCTTCAAAATAACACAGTATAAGTTGTTTACGATTATACTTAATCTCTTAAAGTTAAAGTGAGGATAATAGATTAATATTCGGGACATTTTACTTCTTGTTGTATACAATAATTAAATGGATCTTTCAAATGTAGACAAATAACTGTAAACCCAAAAATATGTCATTCAATTTCTTTATAATTATTAGATAAACATTTTGCTTTGTAAATTTCATGCAAGAAAAAAGCTTCGTTAATTTTTACTGATACATAATTCAGGGATAAGACTAAATTAAATATATAACACTAAGTGTCTGTAATAGATACAACACAAACATGCATTGTAGAAAAATGTATTTAAAATAGACAACATTTTTGCGCTTAGCACAATAGGAAGATGAATTGGAAATATTGATTCGAAATCCGATTTCAAACAATAGAAATTATTTACATACTTATTTTTTTTTTATAGTACAATAGCTTAGCTTTTTAGGTTATTTAAAATGCTACCATTTTCATTTGTTACATTTATTATTTTGGCTGTAGAAAATTTTACATTTATAACAATTTAAAAACATATAAAAACTATATGATAAGATACTTTGGCTCTATTTGTATTACATATTTAATTGCAAGACAAGTGTAACTATATTTTTAGTTGAAGACATACTGTATATAGTTGATCAATAGGTTAATGCAATATCAATTTCTGTTCTCAAATATTCCGTTGTTTTCACTTAAAACAATAATGTAAACAAAATAATAAGTTCAAAATCAAATATAATGATTGACATACAAAGTATGTGAAACTATGTTAGGTGCCATTTTTAAATAGGCCTACATAGGGAAGACTTCACCTACCTGTAAGTGTTGTTTACTCATTGTGTCTTAAACGTCACTAATTACATCGTATACTAACTTTAAACATTTTGAGATTTTATTTGCACACAAAAATATAACACAATAAGCAAATAAAGATCTAGGACAAAATTATTAAGAGATTATATTACAATACAAATTATATAATCTTACACTTTTAGAATGGTTCAAATTCAAACATAAGATAAAAGAATATTTAAATAAATTTGAAAAAATAGAAATATAAAAAATAAATTTATTTGCATTATTAAAGAGAATCCCTGTGAGATTGTGTTTCAAAATTTGCTAGTTACGCTTCTACTAAAATATATTTTTTGAGGTTAAGATTTGTTTTTTATGACCAATATTCTTTTACCATGATTTTTATTTTCACAGTACAATCGTTAATAATTAACTACACCAGTAACTAGACATCATTTTTTCTTGTAACAATTCTTTATATGTAATATATATGAGTTCCTCTATGCATTGCAGCAAAAGTTCCAGTTTTTAAATAAAATGAAGGGAAATTTGAAAATATCATTAAACTAGTTAATTTATATATCTAGATGTTATTTGACAGTATTTGGAACACTGATTATCGAATAAGACTGTAAAATATTATGGTTTAAAAAAAGTTGATGCCTCGACATCGGGGCAAGTTAGAATTTTAACATTTGCAGAATAGCGAGTAGAAGAATTGTTTTAACAAGGTTTAACAGACTTATGTTTAATTTCGTAGTTTTATGAAATATAAATTGTTAAACGATTTAATTAACTAACTGTAACATTTTATTTTTTTCTTTAACTAACATATTTCTTAACCTTGTGGTTCTCTTATATCGCTTCGGTACTTGTTCCTCTTATGCTTTTCGAGAAGTAAAAAATGTAACGGGTGGTGTCAACGGTAGATTCTGCATGTTAGTTTTGAGTTTATAACAGAGCTTGGTTTCAATGTTATTTCATATGGAGTTTATTTAGATTTATTTTCTGTACACATTGAAATGGCATTGTCTGAACTGACTCTATTCAAGCAATTTTATAAAATTAATTGCATTAGTTTAATTCTGATAACAGAACAATCCAAGTTTTCCTCTGTTGAAACAATCTAAACAAATTGTGCTAGGAAACAATTGTGGTCTGTTATTGTATTATTTTATTCATCTATTAAAGCTGTTTTAAAATATCTAACAATAATAATTGCTTATAAGGACTAAAATACGTTGTATAGACCATTAAAAAAAAAACAAAAGATAAAGAAAAAAAACTCTGGTCTATATGTAGTTCTTTATTAACATTAAAAAAAGTACTAACTCCCGTGATGGTAAAATATTTGTGAATTTAAAACTGTGGTAAATATCGATGGCAAAGCTAAGCTGAGCTAAAACATAAAATACATAAAAATAAATTTAGATGTATTTAATATATTAAAAGGTGCTAGAGGTAGACATCATATGTCACACATATTTAAAAATTGTTACAGATGAATAATATATAATTTTAATTTCTACAAAAAATTATTTTAAATTTCTTATGAACTATACCATAAACAAACTATAAAAAAACACAACAAAAGAATTGGAATCAGTATTTAATATAATACAACTTTTGAAGGCCATCTAAAAATATATTTTAACTATACAAAAGCCAAAGACGTAATACAAATATACAAACATGAACGTTATAAATTGTAGTACATAAAGGTATATCCTCTCACAATGGCTCCATCCTGCTGTGAGTAGAAAGATTCTGTATCGATTTTCAACTCCTCCAATAACGGAATAAAAAGTTATTAAACATGTAAACATACCGATATGAGTTCACGGTAACTGTGTTTCCACCATTATCTTCAAAGAAGTTTAGTCTAAAAATTCGCTCTATTTTAACTGTCGCTTTAGGTCTGTGTAGGGGATTAGGATGAAGCTTTTTGGGGTTATGAATACTCCAGTATACGATTGATAGTGATGTTTGTTTGTTTGTTCAATCGCCTTTATTTTGGCGCAGTCGAGGCTATGAAGCCCCTTCTACTGAACGCATCAACAAAATACATAAATACTTACAAAATTTATAACAAAATTATAATAAAGACAAATATAAACTAACATGACTCATGCTACAAATAAAATACGTAAATCATAAATAAAATATCGCCTAAATACACACATACATACACACATACATACACACACCTATATTCATACATACATACCCATATACGTGTATACACACAATAGATACTATACATATTTTACATACAATACATATCTATAAATACTATGCAAATTTTGAATGAAATAATTGAGTGTCATCAACAAAGTACAAAGAAAAACTTTAAATTTTAATAACAAAACTAAAAAGAACCACAAACTTCAGTGCCTCGATGTATGTAAAAGACCAGCAATAAAGACATTATTTTATACAACATGAAAATATTCATATTACATAAAATTA
>JAGFPH010006212.1:32734-56309 GCA_018207615.1 Philaenus spumarius
TGCTTCACGTGTTGTTGCTGTCCCTCCAGTGGTGGGGGAAGCGGCTAGGCCAGCCGGACCGTTTTCAATACAAGCAGCCAGCGATCCAGTGTGTTTATACATCGATGCACACACTAAGAGGTTAATCTATATAGATGCCGACAAAGAAGCACAAACAACGACGTTATCAATCTAGATAGAAATCTGATGACTAATTGTAATTGCAAAGCGGGAACATAGTACGATAGACATGTTTATTCACAATGGTTTGAATAAAATGAAGATACGCATTGGGCTGAATAGTTTCGTAAAAGTTTATAGACCGTTGGACGTTGATAGACAGAGTACCGGTATCAGCTGATCACACTTATTCCCTCTCTCTCTCTCTCACACACTGCTACTGACAACAGTCGTGCTGGTGTACAATAAAGCCTGCCCTGTACCATTGAAGAAACAGTGTTGTTTCTTCAATGCCTGTACCCATCATAACATTT
Organism: Philaenus spumarius; assembly: GCA_018207615.1. Lineage (NCBI taxonomy): Eukaryota > Metazoa > Arthropoda > Insecta > Hemiptera > Aphrophoridae > Philaenus > Philaenus spumarius. Next base: position 33,208 of record JAGFPH010006212.1, read on the forward strand.
TACTAAAAACGTATGTCATCTATTTTATAGTGACACAGCTTGTTTTTAATAATCCAAACTTCTGTTAGGACAATTACACAAGGTATTAATTTAGCTGAAATAAAAAAACTGAGCTATTTTGCTTATGCTCCTGTACGGTTACAATAAAAAAAAAGAGTTTTTTTACCCTCCATTTTTTGAAAAGTGGGTGTTTTTTTAATAAATATTTAGAGCTGGAGCGTTGCACAGGCATCGTAAGAAACTTGTACCTTCAAAATATCTGTTAAATTGTTTCCTTGGGCCGAAAGATACCGAGTGTAGTAACCAAAATGTACCTCAAAGTACATAACCATCTCTGAAATTGCAATAATAGGCCTATAGTCTATATCTATACTTCTATACTAATATTATAAAGAGCTAAAATTTGTTTGTGAGTATGTTTGTTTGTTTGTTTGTTTGTATGAATTGTATGTAAGGGGTAATCTCTGAAACTACTGAACCAATTGAAACATTTTTTGTTTTAATAAAAAACTACACTATTCCTGGGTAAGATAGGCTAGAATTCATTTTGATAAAAACATGTTTTATTTCAATATTTAAAAATTTAGTCGGAAAAATTCACAGGATGAAGTATGACGTTAAACCCATAGCGTCTAACAGCTGTTATACCAATAAATAAGCAACATTATAAAAAAAACTAAAATACGACAGTTGAAAGATGAAACTTATATTATTCAAAACGTACTATGCCAAAGATGTGCACAAACACATACATTATGTATGTATGTGCCGTTAAGATTGGTAAATTTATTTAAACACAATTAATTAATTATAGTTTAGGCCTAGACTACTGCTGATGCATAACTCATTTATTTCTTACATTCATTACCATGGCAACCAATTGAATAAAATAACAGAAAAAACATTTTTGATTCGGATGTCTAGCTTAGTACAAAATAATATTTATTTTAAGTTTAGGCCAATCATGTTTCAATATACACAAACCAATAAAAGCTTGCGTTAAGGAATTTTAAAATAAGAAACCACTATATTACATCTTATTTAAAAATAAATAATAATTACATATTATAAGAATTTAATATTATCCCTATTTATTGTTAATATACGGTAATTGGTAGTGAGCAACCTAAAGTTAGATTATAATATTCCTACACATACATCCTAATTAAAATAAATAAGACATAATAGAATTTAATAGTAGGCCTATTTATTGATAATGTACGGTAATTTATTGATAGTGAGCAACCGAAAGTTAGATTATAATTAATATTCCTACACATACGTCCTAATTAAAACAAAGTACCTGGGCGACCGAGCATTACTCGGTATTTTTGTTAATTGTGTTTTTTTTTATAGGAAAATGTATGTAAATACAAATCAGGTAAGTACTGTTTTGTAGGCCTACTCATAACTCGCGAAATATTAGCACGGGTCAGCTGATTTCAAGCTTAAAACAATTCTAACCTTTAAGACAAATTATTTATGTTTAATACTTACAAAATAAATTTAAACGAGCAAATTAAATGGAAACATTTATAGGAGACAGCTGATGGAAATATTATAGGAAACAGCTGATGTTTGTCATATGTATCCTATTGATTTTAAATTACATAACCCCAATGTTAAAAATTTTCAATTTTCAAATGAGTTTTTCAGAAAAATACGAGTTTTCCTGAGGTAATGGTTTTCACCAATCGATTTTTTAGTCCCAAAAGCCTCTAATCCCAAAGTTTCAGCAAAATCCTTCCGCTGGATCTCGAGATTGCTCGTACAAACACACAAACAAACAAACAGACATTGCTCGTATTAGAGTATAGGATAAGACATATTAGAATTTAATAGTAGTAGGCCTATCTTATCTTCTAAAGCGAAGAAAAAATGTTTGTCTGCACAACGGATCTGGAAACTCCGTCCAAGGATTTTTTATTTTATTTGCGGTTTTTGGCCACGAGGAATCTATTGGAGCTGGACACCAGTCTGGGAAAATTCGTTTTTCTTAAATTAAAAAGTAAAGTTTCTCCATTTAAAATACACAGCACAGCTGATGCAAATGTTTTCAATGTTAAAATAATCAGCTGTTTTCTTTGAAACTTTATTTTATTAGAAGTAAGATGATGTTATTACAATAATGTACTGTTTTCTATTAAACTGTATTTTATTAGAGGTAAGATGTTATTACAATAATCTACTGTTTTCTTTTAACTGTATTTTTATTAAAGGTAAGATGTCATTACAATAATCTGCTGTTTTCTTTGAAACTGTTTATTTTTTATTAGAGGTATGCCTATTATGTTGTATCTATTTGTAGTTACCATAACAACGAATATTTCTGCTAAAATAAACTTACCCTTTATTTAGTTGTTTAATGTTATAGGCCTAACCTCAAAACTCAATAATTCAATATTTATTAAGCTGTTTCTTATATTCGGGTTGTTTTTCTGAACTTAATCTTTTAACCCAAACTTACTGAGTGAAAATTTTATGTATGTAAATATTTTCTCTAAAACGGCAGTTTTAAAACTGGTCTAACGATGTTCACGAAAATGTGCAATAATAGTTGTTTGACGTGAGCATACTAGGCCCTCGGCCTAAATCGATAGTGAAATATTAAACTTTAATTAATTTAGGCCTGACTTATTTTTTAGGCATAGCGTTGAGATTATGGTTAATCCTGTAATTATTCTCGATACATTTATGACTGATTTCACAATTTAATTTGTTAGAAAAAAGTAAAAGTTAATAGAAATTGATTTTAAAATAGTCAATTTTCTAATATAGGTCTGCCCCACTTCTATACCATAGTTTTGAGTTTATGAATAATTCTGCAACTAATAATTGTTAACATATTTAGGCATGTTTCAAATTTTACAAGTTAAACGAGCGGAGCATTTGAATTTAATAATAGGCCTATTTATTGATATTATACGGTAATTGACAGTGAGCAACCGAAAGTTATATTATAATTATAATATTCCTACACATAAATCTGTATAGATCTAACTACATCAAGAATATACAATTCATTCAACCTTCAACATGTGACAACGAAGTGTTAGGTTGGCAGCGCTATTAATTTTCCTAAAAAAGAGCAAAGTCTAGAAACATAAATTATTATGAGTAGTAAGTGTCGGCGTGTTGTTATTGTTAGGTTCCGTCTATATGTAAAGTAACTGTACAAGGGCAAGTAGTTTACCATAAAAAATACTTATATATTAATAAAAAATGGTTATGAATATTAGTTTTAAATTGTTGTTGTGTTAGTGTTGTAGTTATTATATTGTGTTTGTGTGAATTAATTGTATTGTTGTTCTTCTATTTTATGTGTGTAGGTGTTCGCTAAGAAAGGTTTTCAAAAAATTCGAAATTTTAGGGGGTGTTTAGGTGGGTCAAAAGTACTACAAATTTCCATAATTTATAGATAAGCTAGAAACTTGAAATTTGGTATGTAGCTTCTTCTAGGGCCGTAGGTGCTCACTAAGAAAGGTTTACAAAACATCGACATTTTAAAGGTGTTTGGGGGGTGTAGAAATTTCAAAGCCATATTTAAGAGATTTCTAGATGAGGTAGAAACTTTAAATTTTTTTATGTAGCTTCCTCTAGGGCCGTAGGTGCTCGCTAAGAAAGGGTAAAAGGTGCTGTGATGGCCATGGTTGTTAAAGCGTGTTTTCTTAACAGACATCATTGGCAGTGGTTCGGAATCCACCTAAAACTGTAGGTCCCCTCTTCATTAGCTTTAAAGTGCAAAAGAGCAGGACGTTAAAAACAAAAACAAAAAAAAGGTTACAAGATATTCGAAATTTTAGGAGGGTTTGGTGCGGGGGGGGAGGAAAGTTAATAAAAATCCCTATAAGAACGAATTGGCATGAAATTAGGTAAGTAGCTTCCTCTAAGGTGCTCGCAACATTGCCATTGTAATTAAGTGAAAGTCAAACTTAGTAAAAACTTTAAATTAAAACGATAGTATTTAAAGCTTTTTCATGTTAGTAGTTTACTGATCACAGCATTTGTGATATTAATTATGTATTGTTTCTGTTTTTTCCAAACCATTTAAAGTAACACATCACAATTGATATTTATTCATATCCAGTTTGATTTTGTCCTTTAAGTCCATGAATTTCAAAATTGAAAACTGTTAATTTAAGAAGCCAATTTTCGCAATACAATTACCGTGTCTAATATTACGATTATTTTAGTTTTTTTATCTTAATTAATCTTATAAAGTATCACTCGACTGTATCAGAGAAATATGATTTCTCCTGTCCTTTAGCCCTCTTTAATAATGAGGTAAAAAATATATTTTACTTTGAAATCTATGTTGCATGCATTCTATAACTATGTCAAATTTCACGTTGATAGCGTACATATAAACTATGTCAGTATTAATGTTGCGTAAGGATAGACCTACTAACAACAGGTCAAATAAGCCAAACAAAAATGTATATTGTGCTAAATTTATATTATGTTTAAATATTTTACCTGGACACATTTAAAGTGACAACACAGAATATTGCTATGAGTTAAATTAAAAAAGAAATAATATTTTATTTAAATTCGCAACTTATGGTAGCTTTTTTCAATAATCGAGTCTGTCTAAGTCAATTTCCAGTCAAAGCCCAAAGCTAAATAACTTTTGCAGTTTTATTTAATAAGATATTGATTTTACTAAAATATAAATCTTAAAATTACTGTTAAAAAATGGTTGGGCTAGAACGACCGCTGGGGCGATGGCACAGTAACAAAAAGCAGGATATGTTTAGGTAAACGAGGTCAAGTCCCCTTCCCAATATATATGTTATCATTTCCTTCTTAAAGCAACGAAGTACAGTCACATTTTACTTGTTTGGTTGGTATAGTCTTTACCGCAACACATGCATCACCGATTTATCAGTGATGTTGTGACAAATATAAACACATTTTAATGTCATATCTGTAATAAAGAAATAACACCGTCAAATGTGTTTCCCATTATTCTTCTTCTAAGATTTATATTATGAATTACAACTTTCAATATTCAATTCTAAAGTGTAACTACGGCCTTTTAGGGTATTTCCCCATTTGTAAATCTGTGCATATAATATTGTTTCAGTTGTTGACAAATAATACGGTACTGTATAAGTTAGCAAAATTGAAGATCATAGTGACCAAAATCAGTATTTTTGTTGCTACATTGGCTATTTCTAAGAAATTAAAAAGTTAAACACGAAATTGTTTAGCATTTACTACTACTTCTGTGAGTCTTTGAACGATTTATACAATGAAAGTTGTTTTCTTCTTGATATTGTCAGCTCAAATTGGTTGATAATGCCGTCATTTGGAATTGCTTTGAAAATGTCTTTCAGAGGGTAGAATTAATAGCCTAGACAACCACTTGTCTATTCTTGTACTATTCTAATAGTACAACTCGAACCATGCATTGATTGAATATTTTCTTATTGCCTATGTTAGACCGCCCCTCAGGAACAGCAGCGGTCTATTGAATACTTATTAAAATAGTGTTCAGTGTCCATTATCATTGTGCTAAGTTTCCAGGTCAATACAATTCTAAAAAAGTGTTCAAAAATACATAGATCATATATGAGCCTATCACTCAATGCAAGTTACCTATTGAGCGTGCACAAAAAAGTCGAAAGGAAATTTGGCAACGCCGCTGGCAGCCATACAGCCTTTGTATATGGTAATACGGCAGTTAGTTGGCCTATGAATTCTTATGCGCCAGATAGGTACAGATTTTTGAGGCAGCCATTTAGGACCAACTTTGCTAATTCAGAATAGGAATATAATGCAACTTAACAAATCAGATAAATGGTATACCGATGTTATAATTACCAACTATTCACCGTAAAATTTACATATACACAATGTTCTAAGGTGGCTTCCACATAGGTTGATTTTTTGAGGCTGCCAAAAGCGTTAAGATATTTAAATATATACATATATATATATGAATTTTAATGACACCCCAAAACGTGTTCTGGGGACCATGATCGGTGCTCATTTGCTACTCCCGACCTTGGGTCTCACCATAAGGGCCACTGCAATAGCTCATTTTTCCTATGGAAATTCGCTAATAATTTCTGAGTTTGAAAAAATCCAGTTATATCAGAAATGTAACTTTGTTATAAACTAATACTCTCCGCAGCTTAATAAGGTGAAGTTAATAGAAAGAAATAACTTCTTTATGAAAAAAATATCATTAAAAGAACAGTTTAATTATTCATAGATATAACAGATTAAATCAACATTTTCTATAAAACGAAATTTCCATTTACGTTTGTTAACTCTTAAAATGGTATATTGTTTAAATAAATAGTTGGCTAAGAAAACTTGTAAGCATTATATATATACCTATAGTATGAGATCACCCACGTGTCTTAAAATTTAGTTTCACTTTTTCGTGTCAACTTAATCCCACTACTGTATATCCCCCCGAAGATTAGTTTTAATCATAGTGACACAAATGCCAATTTTAAATATAATAGATAAATCATTTTAACTGTATTTTAAAAGTAAACACTTTGAGAAAAACATTTTAAGATTGTATATTCAAACCTAAACAATTGTCGATTTTTCATTGAGATTGCTATCACTACCTATTTGAATCTATTGAATCTATTTGATTCACAATTAAATATAAGTAAAAATTTCTGAAGATAGATTATAAATATATCTAGTACATAATGATAATATATTCTGTATTGGGAAAGTCAAAAAGATCCTAGAACTCTCTAGGCAGAATATATTATTAAAGTAATTAAAATCATGTGGATAAAAACTGAAATAATTTATTGTTTCATCTGCATTGAGTTAAGTAAATTATATTTATTTTATTGGCCTTGAGTTCGCAAGAAAAAATAAAATCAAGGATAAAGTATTTTTTCAGTCAGAATCTATATTCTTTAAAGCATATTTGTAAATTGCTTTATTAGTTAAACCGTTATTCTAAATTTGTTTGGAAAGACAATAACTGTTTAAACATGGCTCATGCTAAACACAAATTTCGATTAAAAACTACATTTAAAAGTTTTAGCCAAATATTGTACAGTATAAAAACATAGTGTAATAATATTATGAAAGAATCTCTAACTTGAATAAAACGAGGACATTTTATTTGCACTTTTTTTAAACCTACAAGGAAACTTAAAAGGTGTACCTGGTGACCGAGATCACATTAATAATTCAAGCGGAATTGCAACATTGAACAAAGAGGCAATAAGTTACAAAAGGAGTAGCTCCTAAGACAATAATTGTTTATATTTGCCCAAAAAGTTAAAACTTGGAAATTATTTACAGTGGCACACGTTGTTCCTAAATTTATTCAGTTAAAACACTGTTATTGTTCATAGACAAATAAAATTCACACTACCAAACTTTCAAATGTATGATTTACGTTAATCTATGTACAAAACTCACTTGGTCGTTTTTTCCAAGTGATTTTGGAATCTAATGTTTCCAAAACAATTGTCATACTCATGCAAGTAATGTAATTATTTTAAATCTAGTGCTTATCTGGGCAATTATTATAAAGTTCGTTTAAGTTTTTTTTTTTTAAATGCAATAAATTAGAGGCAGTAAAAACTTACCTATCCAACCAAATCTTGGAAATATTTGTATGTTTTAAATAAATACATTTGCAAAGCAATTATTAACGATTCTTTTTTAAGAAAACTGTAATTATTTATTATTATTATTATAAAATAGAGAATAATTTTAACTTTTACCATAACTGAAAGAAAAACAAACACATCACAATTGTAATTTCACAAAAATGTATACAATTTATTAATAACTAATAAATTAATTAAATTGCTATACTAACTAAAAATCGTGATATATTCATTTGTTTAAAAATTGCAAGTGCAAATCTTTAAACAAAAATAAAAACGTTTTGCTTGGGTCTAAATGAGACATAAAGTCAGTAACAGGCACAGTTATGGATTTGGTGATTGTTCAAGTTCTACCCTAGATATCTGTTTATGCAATGATCATAAATGCAGCAATCATATTTTATCTTGAATGCCTTACATTAGCATTAAGAAAACAATGACTCATCTAAAAAAAATATTCTTTCTCAGAAATTCGGACGTATCATTTTATCAAGACGAATCAATCCAGACCGATTACAAATTAATGAAAGGATTCATCAAGAACTATATATTATATAAATAATATATAAGTGTAAACAAACATATGAAGTAGAATAATGTTTAGAAGACAAGAACAATTTATGAGAAATTTAATATGGTGTAACTCAAGAGAAAGTGTAATTACATTATATTCAAAAATAACATTTATAGGTTAAATAGAAACAATTTAATAGAAAATTAGTATTATATACTGTAATGCATCAAGACAAAGAAGGAAGGTTAACCGAAGAGGGAAATTACTGAGAAAGAAATTATGATAGTATGCACATAGGAATATTCACTTTAACTTCACCAAAAACACTCCCAAAAATAATTTGAGTTTTCCCTATGATTATTATATCTAAATAACATAGTTGCTGATTAGGTCTTGTATATATTATATTTAATTCATTGTATGTGAAATTCAGTGAAATGGAAAATCCTGTGCAGCCTAGAATACATTAAACCATATAATCATGTAGCCAATGATAGTTTTAGTATTATTTTGTTAAATAGTTTCTGTTCCCAAAAAATAAGTAAATAAAATTCAATTTAATGGCGTAGAATCAAACCGATATAGTTACTATAAAGTAGGTAATTTTAACAGAATATACTTATGTATTAATAATGGCACATATAATAATTATTATGTTATGTTAAATTATTGTAATGAAATCACTGTTTAACAATGTTTAACCAAGCTACTATCGAAGGTACTTTCAAATCACAGACCAATCTTAGAACCTTAGACTTATCAGTTTCTTCTTTACTGATATGAATCACAGTTAAAAGCTGTAAAGTTAAGGTTAATTTCGGAAGTGCGCATTTCCCAGTCCTATATGATTTAGAACTTTCCTGAGAGATCATATAAAATGAATATATATTTAATCAAAATAGAAAAAAGAAGGCAGACTGGAAACGTCATTCAAGTAGAAACATATCCCTGGTTACAAAGAAGTGTTAAACATTACTGAAAAATGAAATATAAAAGGAATTCAGATAAAGTTATAACCCATGCAACGCTCTTCTCACCATGTAGTAAGGTATGGGAAAATATACAAAAGTAAATCACTAAACAAACACTGAAAAAAGTTTTGGAGTATGTAAAAGAAATTAACTCAATAAACTCTGGAAACAGAATAACATTACAGAAAACTTACTACTGATGACAAAATGTTATCAATTTGCTACAAACTAATCTTTCATAAGCAAGACCAAGTCGATAAAACTTTTTCAATTAAATAATTCACAGAGCTGCTGGACAATAATAATAATATACACAACTAAATAAGCCAGAATTGTCTAAAAGTCCGTCATGAGAAAATTCTAGATATACTTGAATACTATAATTATAAAATGGCTGTATTATTCCAGAGAGAGAGAAAACTACTACAATTGGTAGGATTTACATGTAAAGAAAGAGGATGAAATGTCATCATACCGTAGTTTACCTCTGATGTCTTGTAACGTTAAACTCATGAGCAGAATTGTTAAGGTAGAGTATTTATACTGATGCGTTGAATATTATGGTCAAAATGACAAATACGAATTTGTATTTTGGTGATGCTCGATTTTCATGATGAATGCAATTTACAAAACTTTTGAAAATAACTAATCCACAACTCTTCATTATTTGACAAACTTACCCACTCAGCCCTAATAGGCTACTCAAGTTCGTGAAAAAGCAAATTAGACTATGTATTTTATAAACTTTTAAATGATATGCGTAAAAACCCTTGACGACATAAATTTTGCTGAAATTAATAGAGTAACGTATTAAACTATGTTATCCTAGCTTTTATTCATAAATATTATTTGTACTGCATTTTATTTTACCAATTTAATTAACAATTTCTCAATCCAATTTGAATTGCAATTTGTGCACCCTAAATATTTTAAGGCAGTAGAAATATAGTGTAGACGAGCCTTCTTTTGATTACCTATAATTTAGTTAAGAATGCATTTATTGGAACTACTTTAATGTATTTATTTTTTTTAATATTTTGATAAATATGAAAATAACGAAAAATAAAAATGCATACACAAATTATGCAAGTGAAGTGGATAATCTCTACTGGAAGCAGAGGTAACGAAATAACTAATGAATTTATGACGGCACAGTTCAGTTACTAGGAATTGTTCTGTTCAATCACAGTATTATTCTAAGAATTGTTCAGTTACAGTACAAGGCATTGCTCCGTTCCAATATATACGTTGCAATATAAACATGTTTTACTAAATTATAGGTCATAAATAGCAGACTCTTCTGCACTATATTTTTACTGCCTTAAAATATATTTGTATGTAATTTATGTATACGAACTATTTCAATGTATAAGTAAAAATACAATTTCAACATTGGCGATTAAAATTTTTATTAGGAATCACATTACTAATGTGTGAAAGTAATTTATTTAGAAACACTCAAGTGAAGTAAAATTTTTATATTAAAATTATTATAAATCAACATAATTTTCTTATACATTGACATTTAAATTTGCACTATATAAAGATAAATGCAATTGATAAATACATTAGCAAAACTAACTGAGAAAAACAATCCACTCCGTACATATATTTACAGTTACAATGACAAAGTACCCCCAGTCTGGACGAGATAAATCTACCCTATCTTAAGTCCATCGCACAAAGTGAATTAATCCTGACAATTCTCTTCAAATACTAGCAGCATCCGTAAAATGTATTAGGTACCTAATTACTGGTCATTTTATTTTACAGATGGTGCTCCACATATTAACAGAAATGCAGCAGTTGATTAACCTGTATCTGAATTGAGATCAAATTATTTATATTTATTTACTAAGATTATTTTAGTTTCGGTTATTTTAAATAAATATAGATTATATTGTTAGCTATAATTAAAAGCAAGAAACAAAAATACTACTTAAAAACAATTACTTAATAAGTAACATGTGAATTTTATCATGTTTATCTAATGATGGTGAAGTTATAGATAATAGCCAAACTACAACTACAAAATATAATTATCTAAATTTATATGACATGAGTAAGTTTGACAAGTATGTTGTAATGTTTGTATGTTGAGTAAGTTTATAAGACATGAGTAGCTAGTATAAATTGAGTACTTGTCCAAATATCAAACTAAATAAACTAAATTAGTATATTAAATTATTAAAATGTCTAACATATTAATAAAATAATAATTAAATGTTCTTCGTTTAAACATGCTAAAATTGCTCATGTAAAAGTGTTTATTAAGTTAAAATTAAAAGCTAGACAAACATAAATTGAAATATGTATTATAAGGAAACATCTAAGAATGGAAAACTATACTACCATACCAAAGTTTAATGAATCCAATACAATTGCATACATTAACTCGTATAAATAACAAACATTAATTATAGGAAAGTAACAGTACCAGTTACATTTGTTTGAAATTGCTGTACATTGTTGTTTACCAATTCAAGGTATACTGTCTTCTGTAATCAATTTAAATATATATATATTGATAAGAAAGTAATATAAAAGCTTGAAAATTTATTATTGTTGTAATGTTTAAACAAAGAATTACAAAACTAATAATTACAAACTTGCCTGAATTATTATTTCTTTACATAATTTGCGTTGTACAAAATCAATAGAAACATGGCTAAAGCTAAGATTTACATAAACTATTGACTGTCGATTATTTTTAAACTAGCCTTTAGATGTATAGATATAAAGAAGTATATAAAAGGCAAATTTTAAAGTTTTTAACGATGGAAGATTTTTATTTCAAACTTAGATTAAAAAACTATATACCGTATGTGTGTCAAAACCTACGATCAGTAAAAGTAGTCGTAGGAAATCGTATAAATATACAAGTTTGTAATAGCCCTACTAACAAAATATTTTAATTCAACGATTCGTTCAAAAGTATAAAAAGGCATTTAAAATATATCTTAAGGGAAAGTACAAGAAACAACGTTTATAATTTAATCTTTAGTTTGAATGCCTTTACATTTGTCGCCTAAATCTGCCTTAAATGTTTAACTCCTTGCCTCGAAACTTTCCATCACAGCCTTACCAGCAGAAAAATATAACATTTTAAGTTAAACAAGAAACTTAATATTTTGAAATGATAAGCAAACTATTATTTCTTTTATTTATTAAATAAATAACATTTTAGAACACATTTTTACAAATTATTATCTACGAATAGTGCCCACATAGAAACGAGGTCTGTGGGTGGGCACGAGTTATGCACAACATAACTTTAGAATAATAATTATTTAAAATAGAGAACATAAAAAGCAGATGAAAAACACAATGTTAAAGTGTACAAGAAATTATAAATAGGTCATCACCGGAACAACAACTTAACTCCTGTGCCCAATCCAAAAATACCCTTACAAATAATCAGGAGTAGAATGCGAAATAACAAATTAAAAGATATAAATTTAAAGATAAAAAGAGCGAAACATAGGCCAAACATAACTTTATACATACTCTGAAAAATTACGGACTCACAATAATCCCTCCCTACCTCCCCTAACGGTAAAGAAATTTGTTTTTTATATACCTTATCGTCATAATTTTGAAAAAGTCTAAGGTTTTTGGAATATGACGGAAAATCATCTGTGAAATGTAATATGAGTTAGTTATGGACACAGATCTATAAAGCCTATCTGTTCTTATACTCACTGCTTGAGAATGACGAGTAAAATGAGAATGGCTCGAAATAGAAAAAATGAAATTTGAATTTTTATGAAAAAAGGTTAAAGAGTTTTTATAAAACGTTGTCTGATATTAAAAACGTTTAAACAGTCATACAGCTCAGCAGATGGATGTCTTTTTGGTTGACGCAACTCCATCTTCATAACAGATCTCTGAATGACACCTAAGGAAGCCAGTATTTATTGCAGGCGCATCCCCCAACTTTGATTTCACCCAAAAGCAAAGATTGACAATAAGAAAAGTACAACTGTCTTATTTCCGAAGGTATAATATTTCATTTAATTTACTTTCTAATTTAATCGTACCTTCTAATTGACGATTCAAATAGTCAACATGTGCCGACCAATTTAAGCGTTTAACAAATAAGAAACCCAAGTATTTGTAGGAGTCAACTCCATCAATGCTACTTAGAGCTTACTTAGGTAATTCCCACACGAATGTAATTTAATATTTGTATAAGGACAATCACTAATGGACCTAAAGGCTATAGGAAGGAACTTTGTTTTAGATATGTTAAGGGTTAACACATTTTCATCGAACCATTTTTTTACTACCAAGAAATCCTTTACAACCTTCCCTTGTACTTCTTCCCAACTATTTGCCTCGAATAAAATGGTCGTATCGTCCGCAAATTTTTAAAAGTTCCCATTAATATTGATTTAAAAGTCAAAAACAGAATAGGTCCTAACGTCGACCCCTTAATGACGAAATATTCCACAGGCTGAGGTTCACTATTTACTCCACACACTGACACCATTTGTTTCCTGTTCGACAAATAGCTTTGAAGAATGAGTACGCATTACCACGAAACCCGATTAATTCCAATTTATTAAGTAATATTTGTCTATCTACCGAATCGAAAGCTTTAGCTAAATTCAAGAAAACTATAATAATTTCTTATTCCCGTTGATGCAATCATTAATATTTTTATTTAAATCGAATAAAGCAATTGAAATATTGATGTCCCATATAAATCCATAATGGCACCTAGACAAGAGATTATTAGTACTTAAGTATGACACTAATTGATCTTTTAATTTTTTTTTAATTATTTTGGAAAACACGCTCAGCATAGAGATAGGACGAAAATGAAAAAAATACGTCAAATACCCAGCCTTGTATAGAGGAACAACCTTCGCCAGTTTAAATGCCTCTGGAAACTCGTCCGACTCAATCCATAAGTTTATAGTATGATGAAGCGGTTTTACATGAAAATTACAATTGCCCTTTAAAAGTGATGCTGACACCCCATCATACCCAGGAGCAGATCCACCTCGAAGTCTGCTGATATACTGCAAAATGGTATTTTCATCAATCCATGGGCTAACATGTTTAAATTCAAAATCTAGTGTTGTTTTTTTGTTTTCTCTTATAAATTACAAAAATTAATAGTTTGTAGAAAATGTGCTCCTATATTGAAATAAAGATAAGAAAAGTACACACAAGTCATGTTCTTATCATTTGTTTGTACGACATATGGATTGTATGTGTAGTCGTGTTTCCGCCAACACAGTAGATTTAAAGTTGTATACTACAAAACAAGTACAGGCAAGACTTCTAGTTGACATAAAGTTAACGACTAAAGTTGTTACATACTTACAGAATAGTTTATTATATTTTCAAATCATTGTACAATTATTCATACTATAGAATAAAGGGTTAAAGTAAACTAAATTTACAAAAAACTTATTCATTCTTTCACTTGCTAAAGATCTTTACTTGGACCTTTGCCAAAGTGCACTTGGATTTTGTAGAGCGAAAGTAATCTAAGGAACTAAGCTAGGATTTCGTGAGGATATAAACTGGCATAGTTAAAATACATTTTGCTGTATTATTACACTGCTAGTTTTCACAGTGTTTGCTTGTAAGTGTAATGATTACTATATAATATATGTTTAGAATACATTTTAAATCAATAATTTAAACAAGTTCATTGCTTTATTATTATAATTTTTTTATATTTATTCTACCTGTATCGTTAGTTATAAGATCCCCCTTCCCCCATCGCGTGTTCCAACATGTCGATATTGATGAGTGATTACCATAATTAATTACTGTAGAACTAATGATAATTGATAGTCAGAGGGCCAAACACTAAGGTTTTGGATAATTTTTGCCATTTTGAGAAAATGTCTCTACCTTTGGTCGGTTAATATTAGGGTAAGGAAGAATTTTAAGGATACCAAATTGTAGCAAATTTACTGCTCTTCAACTGTGAAAATAAATGTTTTGGTCGAAAACCGCTTAGTTTAGAAGTTATAAGTGAAAAACCGACAAAAGTCAGAAAATTTTTAAGTTTTTCGGCCCCCCCCCCCCCAAAAAAAAATTAGCACAGATTCCTCGAGTTGGAAAACTTGACAGAGTCATCCCACAGCACCCCCAAACAACCTGTAAAAGTTTCATTAACTTCGGAATTTTTTCCAGGTATAATGTACATATCTACTGGACTATAAATTAATTGTTGTATTACATTTGGAGTTTTGATATTTCTCCAAAAATATCTGCAATATATTTGTTCGTAATTATGTCGGTAATTTCTGTGTGTACCATTTATTTATTCTTGTTTGCTAATAGGACTAGATTGTCAGCGTACTCTTATCAGTAGAAAATATTGAATTCATTACTTTACTTCCAAATTTGTTGTCATTGGTTTAAAAATTGTAATGCGTCATTTTACAAATATTTAATTACTTAGCATAATATACACATGTATCATAATTTAATTTATAAAGCCAACGACAGTAAAATTAGATGTAAACTACAAGGCTATAAATAATTATAGGTAAGTGCTTAGCCTTCGATGTTGCGTTGCGTGCAAATACTCAAGAAAAATAAATACCACTAATTTAATTCAATGTAGCCTACTCACTTAACGGATGTATTTTTCCTTCAAAGTTATGTTGCTGTAAGGAAATGTTTAAAAAAAATAAGAAAAACTAAAGTTAATCAATTCAATTTAATGTACTCACAACAGGAGTTCCGGTAATTCAGCGTCGACAGAACTTAATAAATGAATTTAATGTGATCAATATATAAATTTGGGTATAATTTTTGTACAGTGAATGGATTTACCTAGGACAGACAAGATTAATTATTACAAGATTTAAGGAGTATATGGTTCACATTCAACACAATGTTGTGAAATGTTCATCTAATCTTATTTGGCATAAGAAAGTTGACAAGTAAGTTAAATCGTAATTATCTGTAAAACCATTGAGTTTATGAAAAAAGATAATAGAATAAAAATGTCTTAAAACTGCATATTCTACCCAAATACACCACTAAAGTATGGTGTTTCTAATTGAAAAATTAAAGTTGGCTGCCATATTGGAAAATGACTGGTAAGATAAACATTTCAAAATCGTAAAATTAAACAGAACTGAAAGTCCAAGAGAGTCACTATTTCACATTTTTCAATTGCTCTTATACATGTCTAAAGAAACAGCTGGCACACTTATTTCAATCACTCTGTATAATGAGTGTAACGGACGCGCCATGAAAATGCGATGGATTTAGCAATCAAACGAAACAGTTGCTAAACTTGGATTCAAATTGAAACAACTCCATTAAAAAATAAAACTAGAAACATTCATATAAGGAACTGTTTGTGTATATATTTTTCTAATTCAGGTGAACTAACCGTAATATTATGGAGTTTGATGTTTATGTGTCAAATTTAAGAGTTTAATTTTAAAGTAGTAATGAAAAAAACTTACTTTGTAGGTAATCAATATTTCGGTTATTTTAAAAATTCAAAATTAAGTTTTTTATCGTTCTAATCTATGAAAGTTTCCCATATGGTTTGTTCTAAGAAATAAAATGTTACTAAACATTTCCAATGATATATTTTAGTTTTAATTAATGTCCAACAAGTTTTCAAACATTAAACAAATCTATGTATCAAGGATAAGAAATCTCATATTTAAAGAACTATAAATAATAATGTTAATAGAGTCCACATCAAAATGCATCTTATTTAAACTTTGTTCATGTTTCCAAAAATGTTTAAATAGTGACCTAAAAACATTTTAGGTAAAAAATATAGACACAATCAGAAAATTTATAAGTTAGAATAGTTATTACACATTATATTTAAAAAAATATGGCTAACATTTGCTATTGACACTATAATCTACGAAACTGCTTATAAGCCGTTGTACATAAACGGTAGGTACTTACATAATATAAAATATTTACAAATTACTGTTGATGAACCTAATATGTTAGAGTAACTGATAATATAATAACATTAATTATGCACAGAAATATACACTTATAAGATTAATTATTAAATTCATAAATAATATTCAGATATAGTTATAAAACATTTATATTTTGTACGTGATAGCTTGCGGTATGTAACCTGTAATACAAACTTTAGCCACAAACACAACACTCTCTAGTCAACACATAATACATCATTTGTATAGAAATATATGTTGGAAAAATCTCAAAATATTTTAGTAATAACTATATTAATTAACTAATGTATCATAATGACTGATCCAAACTATTTAAAATTAATACAGGAGTTTTTTTTTTCTGAATGAATATAGTATTTCATGTAATATTTAATAATAATAGATACATATAGCTTAATTTAAATAAGCTGTTATTAAACAAAATTAGTTTAACAGTTTGTGCATTCTTAGTTCGCGAATTACCTCCAGCAGACGTATTGGTATTAATTGCTGTCAAAGTTGTGTTGGTAATAAATGAGGATATAATTTCGTTTATGAGATTCCATCATGATCCTAGCAAACATTAATTAATGGAATATAAGTTAGTGCAACTATACGTTATTACATTCCACATTTGATATACTATTATAGATCAGGTATTTAAACAATGCTAGAACAAGTTACGAGATACGATAAACATAACTATTAAGAAAGACACACAATCACAGCATTAATATAAAGTACTTTTTTTAACTTCTAGTTTTAAAACTTTTTATTTACTAATGCAATTTTTTGTTCAAAGTGACAAAGTACGACTGGCATGAGGTAAATCCACAGGATCCTCTAAAGCTTTGCTGAACTTAGAACACGTCATTTATATCCCGAGAAGGGCTCAGACATTAAAAATCGGGATTCAAGAGTTTGCTTTGTAGTTTAACATTTACACTGTTAAAAAACTAACATTTGTGTAAAAAAAATATAGATATTTATCTTGCATTACTTTTAAAACTTTCTTATGTTCATCCATGTATTACACACAATGATAATCTAATTAGACCTTTGACAATTACATTTTTCTCATTAAGTATTAATTAGTGTTCTGAAACAATGAAAATAATATTCGACCCAGCAGCTTAACCGCTTACATGAGTTGAACGAATTTCCAAAATTAAATTTTACAACATTCTTCCCCTAGGTCTACTCTTATATTAATTGTATTAATTTGACATTCCCCAAGTTCAGGAACACTTCATTAAATGAGTTAATATCTCCCACTGGAAGAAACAGGCTATATTTTTTATCTGGCCTAGGTGAAATAACCGGTTGTCGAATATTTAGCTGTCTAAATATCGTGACTAAAAAACTTTCTTTTAATTAAACTCAGTTTAGATCACAAGAATTTATTTGTACTTTTAACCAATCTCAGAGTAATGAGTATAGTGAACTGATCTTGTAATTAACTTTATTTGTGCTTTGGATATTTTGATAACTAACCACTGCGATAATAATTAAAATACTAGAAAATATTGTGATGTAATATTCAAACAATAGGTATAGATTCCTCACGCCGGAAATGCACTTCGAGAGGGATTTATAAAAAAAATAAACCTCTGTTCTTTACTGCACAACATAGATTGACTCTGTAAAGTAAGGGTAAACAAAAGTGATAAACACATTTTTCTTAGTAAACAGGACGTGTAAAAATATGTTCTTTTATTTATAAATATATACAGTTGTCACAAAAAAATCTTATCGTGCTATAATACAGGATCGGATTCTATGCATTATAATAAATGAAAATATTCAGAAACATTATCCGAATTCGGTTAGTTTATTTTAGTTTTTTATTATTTTTTTACAACAGTTAAAATAGCAACCAACTACAGTAACTGTGCCCATCTGTAATAGGCCTAATTTCATCAGCTATTTTTTATTTATTGGAAACGGTTGCCAAATGATGTAGTTACAATTACTTTAAATTATAACATGATAATACAATTAATGTCTGAATTCGAAAAAAAAGTTACTGAACATTTTAAAATTTATTATAATGTATTAAATTCAATACTTCATAGAGCATGAAGGATTTTGTGACATTTTGTACATGGGTACTTATTTTTAAATTTGTGTAGGCCGAAATCGTTATAAAGTTTTAATAGCAAAACATTTACTAAATAAGTAGTAAACAAAAAAGGTATTATTTGATATTTATAAATATTCAAGGTCCAAGTTGGCAAGTTTACTTGAACCATTCAAAAATCTAAACATCAAGTTCAATTTACAAAAAAATGGTTTGGTTTAGGAAAAAACGCAAGAACTAAGAATAATAAAATCACACGGGTTGACAAATCTTTTGCGCATGTGTTAAAAATTATGAGGAGAATGCATTCTTGGAATCGACAAATAAAGAGAGCAGGAAGGCAGGAAGTATTTCCTGAGATACCTTTCCCCTTACATCATCCTATTTACTTTTCCCACAAAAATTTCGTATGTGTATTTACTAACTTTCACCAACCTGTCGATTAACAATACAATGTTAAAAGAATACAAAACCTAAAACTTTAAATACAGTATGATTAAAGCAAGATAGTATTATGGTGTCATTGCATTGGACCTACGGAACAGCCAGGATCGCACCAAACCAATGTCAAACAAGCGCAAAATGTATTCATTATAGGAATTACCTTTCTCCTGACTAAACATTGGTCGTACAGAAAATTGTTTCAAATAAAAAAGTTAATTCCACTAATTATCAACAACTTTCTCGCAAAAAGTTTTCTTTTTGTCTTAAAATACACAAATTTCTCGCTTTGAACATTTTTGTTGTAATCATTTTTATTTTATAAAAATACTTAGTAAAATTTTGCATCACAGTTATAACATTTTATAAATTTTATGAAACAAAACCTTACTTATATATAGATATTTGTCATATTTTTCTCTAAAATGTTATATATTGTTGTATATAAAGGTTGTAAGCAAATAGTAAAGTTATAAGAATGTGAGCGCAGTCCATTTCCTCAGTTAAATGTTATTGGTGGACCTATTTTTTTGTGAAATTGGTTGTACCGCCAAGGCAGGTTTAAGGAAAAGTAGAAGGGATAACAAGCCCATTAGGCCAAACGCACTCCTAGTTTGCTCGAACTGTAAGTGAAAAATCAAAATTATTTATACAGAAAAATTAAAATTACCAATTTATTCAACTTTAAAAAATAGAAAATAAAATATTCTTTTTCTGTTGGAATCTTTTCCACAAATGCATACTTTAACGAAATTTATTTAATTTATACTTTTCCTTAGCTTAAGCAGGCAGAAAAAATTCCAACTCTACTTGTTTTAATTTTATTATTAAATTACATCAATTTAACTAACGTTAGCTTTTTGGTGAATTACCAAATTTATTTAATTATTCTGAATTTAACTTTACTTTTATTTAATTATTAATGACTAAATAAAACAACAAGAAATCAATTAATTATTCATCCTACTTTACCCAGTATATTCAATAAATTTATAAGAATTTAATCAGGTAAATTTACTTGGGGCAATAGTGTAAGTATGCTTTTCACAGACCTTAGGAACGCTTAAGTTGGCAGGCTTGACGGAGTTGGTGACGTCCGCGTTGGCTCCAGGTTGGCTAGCAGGGTTGAGTCTCTCTCGTTGATTGTGGTCTCGTGCCTGAGGTCTTGTATAGGTGAACAGCCTGCTGTGGTCTAGTAGTCGTGTTGCTCTGTTAAAGCTGTACTCCGGAAGAATTACACTTGTCGGATGATTACAGATGTCCTCTTGTTCGGTTCCAGCGTTGTTAGTATCTCATGTCAGTAGGCTCGCTAGTTGATATCCTGAAGTTCCAATATGAAGTCGGTTTGCTACTTCATTGAAGTCGTCCTCTGTTCAATATTCGTTTAAAATAGGTAATATTCAAATTTTAAAAACATTGTAACTCCTCTCACTAATGAACTGTATTGAGTCTTGGCAATACGTGAATACTGATACCTGATACGTAATATGCAATTAAACTTTTGTAAGAGTTATACGTAGTAAAATATATTAGAAGTCAAACATTAGAAATAGTTACATACTTCGTAACATGCGAAAATCTATAAGAAGTATAGGGAAGTATGTAAAGATTTGCTTTAAAAAATCCATAAGAAGTCTCCGACACCGTGTCTAGTGATTTTATAGGGCTGTTTCCCACTATTTTAGTTACCAACCTTTCATAACTTTACTTACACGGTGATTTCCCCTTTTCATATTTCACTTTTTTAGAGGACTTTTAATCTCCAGACGGTTTTCCTAATAATCCTGTTAGTTAACCGTTTTATTTGAATTTTTTATTTCCATTTTAAGCTAATTACATCAATTTTATTGTTTTCGAGTAATTAGTTCTGGTACGTTGGTATTACTGCTTACGCGCTGCTGATTGGCTTTCCCACTCCTAATCTTATCTCATAACTAAGTATTTTTTCAATTGTTTTTCTTCTTTTGTCCATAGCTGCTCGGGGCGTCGTCGAATTTTCCCGCGATTGACTTTTCTGGCTGCGTGTGTTTTCTCCTTTCACTTCGAATTTGAACGGTTGTCGTGTGACGTCACGTTCTCGTTCGCAACTCGCTTTCACGTCACGTCTCCCGGAAACGTTTCTGTGTTTTTCTTTCCTTTAACACACTAGCCACCATTTCGTGAAGTTTGCTGTTTTTTTTCTTTGAGTTGTAGGACTTATAATTTCTACGTTTTTTCAATTTTATGGGTTAACTAATTTTCCGAAATTCATTGCATATACTGGTGTTTTTATACATTAAAACATTCTCCTACTTTAATTACTAGAAACTTTTAAAACTTTAATTTTCTTTTTAAAACTGATTCTAAGGTGTGAAAACTCTCACCCTTTTTTCTAAAATAATATTAAATTGTTTTCTTTGTTTTCTTTAAAAGTTTTCCTTTTAGTCTACTGTTATACTTTACTGAACTTTATTTGTTACATACTTAAATGACATCTGAACTTTGTCATTTTAACTAATTTCAAAAATACTCAAAATTCGTTCATTACTCATTTCACATTTATTTTAGATCTGTTCTGAAATAATAAAAAAATACCTTTCTTTTCGGCTTTTGAGAAAATTAAAAATTAACTTTACTACTACTAATATATACAAATTTTAAATTTAACTACTTTAATTATGTAACCATCACGATTTGGGAATTGCATGGTTTAGGGCAATTTGCTTCCTTTATTAAAACCCAAATACATAATATTCCTAGATTATGGTATTCCCTAAGAAATCATTAAATAGAGGCTAAGTTTTTACTATAACGCCTCGCTCGCCTTAACTTGTCCAAGGTAGCGCTGTATACGTTCAAGAGGGCCTTGCTGGCCTAGAAATATTGTTTAAAAATGTTTTTTTTTTAACTGGAAACTGAAGTCCTGCCCGTTTTAGTTTATAAGTTTTAGGATTTCAACCAACTATTTGGGAAATGTTTCTACTCACGAAGGCAATGAATATAACTGCCTGTGTGTATGAAATATATTACATAATATAATTTGTTTGCACCTAAAATAAAAGTGTGATACAAGTTCCTATAAATTCACTTTAATTATATTTACCCGGTAGGTTTAATTTTTATTCCCGATCCGAACTTTACCTGTAGGTGTTATTTAGGTATGAATTAGTTTTCTCTATATATTTTTCAGTGCTTTAGGGAATTAAACAAAATTATAAATAAATAAATAAAAATCACTTCAAGTAATTTTCCTTCTAAGTCTATTTTTTTTGCGTATGGTATTTATTTTACGAAGTTATATTAATACATTTGATGGCAGACCAGCACACAGAAGCCGAACGACTGCATCATATTTCATGATGACGACAGAGCACGCATTGTATAAGAATCATTACCGATATGCCAGTTGCACCATATTTTGTGGAATACGTTTTTTTGCTAAGACAATTTACAACTCATGCGCATAGGAAAGTTACAAAATACAAAACGAAATGTAATTATATCTATTTATAAAAGTATTAGATGTTATAATAAATACTAATTAAATGACAACTACATAATAACTATCGAACTATAATTTTACTCAAAAATATTATC
>JAGFPH010006213.1:0-12741 GCA_018207615.1 Philaenus spumarius
TTCGGATTATTGAAAGGTTGAGTGGAGTAAGCCAGCTAGGAAGTATAGGTAAATTATCAACTAACAGATTTCACTAAAAACAAAGAAACATTTATTCATTTGAGAGTACAGATCGTATTGATTTGACTGAAGGTCTTAATAACATTTCGAGTTTGACATGACTTATATTTGAGTACAACTACTCTATTAACAAATTCAGTACAACATTACTTTATTCCATAGCAAAAGGTATTTAATTCAAATTCAATAGTTAATTCCTTACTTAATTCTTTACTCAATTCGTTACCAAGCTTGACAAGAATATCATTTTCCACTAAGTCCGAGTTTAAACAATTCTTTACTTACACGCAATGTATATCAGACGCATGTTGATAGTCTCTAGGCACTAGGTACTCGATGGAGGTGCTGAAATCTCTGGGCGAGTGGCCGCTGTAAGACTCTGCTCTGAACTGTGCTGAACTGACTCAGCCCTGTCTTAAGTCGGGTTATATAGGCCGAGGGAACCGCCCTAGGATTCCATCTTAGGCCTTATTACGTATCTTAGGAATGACGTATTTTTTACAGAAGTTTCGCATAACGTGCGTGTTCCTAGCGTTGTTGCCAAGGAAAATCAGACGTTAATTAATGTCCTTGTACCAGTTATCACCGATGAGTGGATCCTCCGATCTATTTCTATCTCTCGGGCCGTGTGCAATTTGTTACACGTGTCAAGGTTTCGTTTCTTTTAATATTTCCGTGAAGTTAACTCTTAGTCCCGTTTTTATTCTTTATATTTAAATTGTAATATTCGTACTCAAGATGTGATAGTTATGCTCAGAAATGCTGGGCATTACAGTTGGCATTACTTTTGATGCTAAAATATTCATGGCAATAAAAAATAATACGGATATATCTTTATGCCACGGTTTATTTTTTCTTTATGATAATATGTTTAATGTAAAATTATATAGCAAACAAAATACATAGGTTCTTAACTATAATAAAAGGTGAGTAGCCTTCGTATACAGTAAAAAAATGTAAAGTAATATATTAAGTGACATTATTCAGCAGCCACTTGTTATGTAATGACACAGCAAAAGTGTTAATACAGATTATAAACTAATTTAAGTTAGGGATATCTGTTACTCCCTCAAATGTATATAGGCTACGGTGAACTTTTGGCTGCTGCAGCACTTGGACAATGTCACTGTAGTTAACAGACGCTATATCTTCAACTGGAGGACAGACAAATTTTCCTCCCACTGATTTTCTTAAAAACATAACATCCATGTCCCTGTCACCATAAACTTTGCGAACTTGTCCGATGTAATGCTTGAAACTTTTTTTTTGTAGCCAATCTTATCAGGACAAAATCGTTTTCTACCAAATCGTTTGGAGTATCCTCAGATTCGCTGTCCGAGTATATGTCATGGTACCGTAATCTGCTACAGCTTCCTTCTATATCTAATTATTTGGTCAAGGAAAATTTAACATTTTACTGGCAATATACAAAATGTTAATATATTCCATGGAGAGAGCAACATATATTAAATTTCTTATATTTAGTTTTGGTAAAAAAAGAGTAAGTTTAGGTAGTAATTTGTAATCTTAAACTAAAGGAATAAAATGTTTGTTAAGTTTAAGTAGTAAAATAATCACAGTAAAGATTCTATTACAATAATAGGCTTACAAACTCATAAGAATTGATTTTAATAATTTATTTTTGAAAAATTTATTTTTGATGTTTAAATTTATTGATAACGATCTCTTTTGCATTTAATTTTATACACCCGTCGACGATTGCGTTTATATTTTTATGCAGTACTTTAGCTACGTGTAAAGCGTGCATATTTTTACTAAAAATTAAAGATGGCGGGCTACATTTTTGACATGTTAATAAAACAGCGTTTTTACATAGAGTAGGTTCCTCGATCTAGTTTCAAATTTTCCTTATAAACGAAATATTAACCTTCTTCAGCCACCCAGTATATAGCAATCAGTACTGACATATAAACTGTAATTGTTGAAATACATTCAAACAAGATCCTGGCTCTTATTTTTATGATAGAAACATTTCAATATTTTTGTACACTTAAAAAAATAGTTTAGTCGTTGAAGCATGACATTATAGCAATGTCTTTGCAATCAATTTTCAGGGTTGTTTGCTATACTGCAGATTAATTTTAATTGAATATAAACTTTCAGTATTAACCTATTGTCTAAAGCTGCTTCTTCGCATGAAATTAAATGTCTTGTCATAACATCAGCCTAAGTTAAATAATAACAAATAGAAAATGTCCTAACAAATTAGTTTGTACGAACGTCCACCGTATGACATCTATTTTACACCAGCTGCAAAAAACAAATTGAGTGGACAGTGGGAGGCGTGACAATAAATTGCCGCCATGGTTCGACTTAGTTTTTATTTTGAAAAATGTCGCGTCATTTATCGCCACGGCACCAACATGCATGACTTTATATCACATAAAAACGAATCTTAAGATATTATGTTTTGATCTTTACCTGGTACAGGTACAGTGCTTGGATCTTGGACAAAACGCATTTTCTTCCTCACTGAAACAATAAAAACAGATTAGGAAAAGGTGATAAGAGTGCAGTTGCGTCGGCCCTCCTAAAAATGTCAAGTTTTAAAAGAACCGTTGTAACTAAAAATTACAATAATTCGACCACGCAGCTGAACCGCTGACGCGAGTTGTGCGAATTTCCAAAATTAAGAGTAGGCCTACATGTTTTAGGGTTTGAACCAACTATTTTGGAAATCGATCGACTCATGAAGGAGCTGAATAGCTGCCTGTGTGTATGAAATCTATTAGTCGTTCCACTCGCAGAGTTTGAACTCCGATCCTTGCGGCCTCGTTTAAAAAAACAAAATGTGCAGAATAGTATCCTACATGTATTTTGTTGATAAAACTCTACAAAGGTTTCATTATCATAGGAAAAATCTCAAAAAATGTTTTCTTCCGGTCAAGAACGTACTTCCTTTTATTGGATTTTTTTAGCCAACGAACTCGTCCGAGCGACTTGGACAACCAACGTGTGTACCAAATTTGGACCAAATCCGACTTAAAATGTGGCCGCTAGAGTGCGAACAGTGTGGATGACCATCCATGGTGGATGTAGCGGAGCCAATCTTGTGAAGGCTGGCCTGTGATATTACTGTGGTAAAGTGCTCGAGTGCGACTAGAATATCGCTTGTATATAATTTCGTTTTTTACAGAGATAACAGTATAATACAATACAGTACAACTCAGTGTCTATCAACATTTAAATAACAAAATTAAACTAAACTTACAAAACTAAAAATAAAAAAAAATTATACAATAATCTCTATACAAAATGTAGGAAACCCTACAGTCTCAGCCTGTTTTGGGCTCTCCAACAAAAGAACTAAAGCAAACTCCTAACATGCTAACAATGACTATAATTTAAAAAAATAAAATGCTATTACATAAAATTAAAAGGTGGAATTTATGAAATTCATTATGAATTAAAACAGAAATATACACTAAAATTAAAAAACATTTGCGTATTTTTGACAGTATAACCTGTAGACATTGTTATAGAATTATCCTTCAAACTAAAAAACGAACACTAGCAGCAGGACTCAACGAATGACAAAGATTTACCAACATCAAACAAGCACTTTTAAAAACACTCCACATCATCCAGAGAAAATATCCAGGTTTTTAGTTGCGTTACAAATTTTTTTTAGATTTCATGTTCTGCGGGAATCCTATCAGAAATATTTATTGCAGAATGCAAATAGAATTTCACAAAAGCTTTTTTGAAAGGACGAGGCAAATCTCTGTTATATTTAGACCGCAGTCTTTGTCGGTAAACATTCTCACCAGATACATTCTGTCCACTTCTAAGATAAAATAATTGTAATACTTTGAACTGCCAATATGTTTTACTAATGCTGGTCTTATTTTTAATTTCCGCCATGTGTGTACGGCATTTAAATTTTCAGAAAGCTCCAATGTACAGTTAGGTAACAAAATTCGCCCCGATGTTTTACCGCTACCACGTGACTCGACTGAAAATCATGTTTTTCGTCTTGTTTATAAGCAGATATCTTTAATAAAAATGTACAGTTTTTGTCACCTATGAATTATAATGTAGAAGTACATGAACGATTTCCTGCAAATTGCAAAAGATTATCTTCAAAATTAGATGAACGATGAGTTATATTGAAGAGTAGCCTACTGTATGGGACTGGTATGCACACCCTGAACTTAAGACTGATAACGTTACACACAGGAATACCTCAATTATACTCTCATCTGATAAACTTTTCCACCGGATAAAAGTCGTCCAAACTATTTTTAAATGAACGCAATTTTGAATATTTATAAGCCATCCAGGAGTATATTTTTGAGTGCCACAACAGTTTGTGATCGTAACTGCAATGAATACTCGAAGACGCGACGCAGCGCTAGCAAACCATTTTGTGCGCAGTGAAGAGCGAGAGAGTGCGACATACTAAGGTGTCACGTACCAGAAAGAGAGGGGAAGAAAACATTGTATCTCGCGCTCTCTCGCACTTCACCACGAGTTAAACGGTTTGCCAGCGCTTCCTATCGGTTCATTGCTGTACTACAACTTCGAGTTAGAAAAATCTAATAGAATTTAGTACACAGGACCTGCGCTCTTAACTTTTAAGTATTCATTGGTAACTGTTTGTGCTTTAAAAATATCCAATCGCCTCTAACAACACCGTTTAACCGCTTTCGGAACTAGAGGTACGCATTTTGTTTGAACAGCAATTTTTACAATATTTTAAAAATTACACATCACAAAAAACAGTTTTGATATTCACGAATAAATCCCTTACTTACTACGCCTCGGTACACACAACATATTTAGTTTACAGTTACCAAAACTAGGCCCCAATATTAAAATATTCTTTCTATGACAAATTTTACTGAAATGCCTTCAACCGATCAGTGACACACTGACGGCAAAACCAATATCACCGATTTTGTAGTGAACTGCTAAGTTTCCTTGACCACAAATCCTACTCCCGAGGACTCTGAAGAACCAGTACCACAGATGAGGTTAGAAAGGAAATCATTCAGAGGAAGAGGAGAAGTTAAAAGCGTGAGATAAAAGTGCCCGTATAAAGTTATGCTAGAGAAGAAAGTAAAGGAATCAGTTGAAAAGATTAAAAAATTAGCAATGAGAAAGAAGAAAAATACAATGTCAAGTATTAGCAAAGGAGAAAAAACCAAACAACTTGAGTTGAGAGTGAAACAAAAAAATATTGGGCCTAGGAATGCGAAGAAAATTTCACTTTAAAACAAACATAATAAAGAAGGAAACCACAGAAATAAACTCCAACAACCAAAACAGCGTTACTGAGTGCGTAATTTGCAGCGAGACAACAGTAGAAGATTGGATACAGTGCACATCTTGCAACGGGTTGGCACATATTGCTTGCACAGCTCAAGAAAATCTCCTTTACTACAATTTTGTGAAAATTCCTCATAACGTATTGTCATTAACATTACTGAGTTTTTTGGTATATGTTGTATTTCATTAGAACAACTTATTAATTAATCAAATATACCATCAGTAATCCAAAAAACAACTACTTATCTTAATAATAAATGATTGTTGAAAGTGTCCGGTACTGGGCATATGTTTTTGACAGTTGTCATGTTTTGATACTTTTTCATATGTTCATTTATTCTTTTAACTACTGTTTTTTGTAAAAGTGTTAATTTTTAGTTATAAATAAACATTTTAACTTTTTATTGTTGCACTTTTATTTCGTTACAACTTATAAAAAAAAAAGTTATTTTCAAAAAAGCTAAGATGTCCGGTACTGTGCAAGTCTCCCCTAATATTAGGTTGAAATGGATAACTGAATGGAATATTTTTAACAAAATTCATAGGTCTCTTCATTAATAATCAACTGCCATGGAGAAATCACACAGACTATATCAGTGCTGAAATTAGTAGTGGTCTTTTTGCGTTGAGAAGTCTGAAACAATATTGTAATGCTCAGGTTCTTATAACAGCGTACTATGGGTTGATATATCCTTTTCTGAAATATGGAATCGTTTTGTGGGCACATGTCTCACTCCAAATGTGACTAGAGTATTAAATTTGTTCTAAAAAAAAGCCATTAGGATAATTGGAGGACTTTCTAAACTTCAACCGTGCAGAGAAGCATTTAAATTGTTTAAGATCTTCGCTCTACCTTGCATTTATATATTGAAACAATCCTTTACTTTTAAATTTAAGTGTAAGCTCGTTAAAAATAGGGACTTGCATAAATAAAATACTAGAATGGCTTGCAAATATCGGGGTAAACAGCACAGGCTAAATTTCTTTGGTAAGTTACCTTCGCAGGCTGGGGCACTATGTATAAATAACCTTCCTCCAGACTTGCTGGAGATAAATTACTATTCATGTATTTAAAGGTAAACTAAGACGATTGCTGTTGTCTGGATCGTGTTACTCTGTAGCAAGGCCGTAGGGACGAAAACATTTCGGGAGGGGTCAGGTCAGGACCGGGGATTTGAATTTAAACCCTTTTAACACGTTCACTGCTAAGGACGCACATGTGAGCTTGACACTGAACACTATGAGAAGCTTCCGACGCACAGTGCATTGCACGCCAACCTCCGTACTGGGAGAATTTTCAATACACAGAGCATTGCGTGCTTCGCACTCCAATCCCCGTATTGGGAGAATTTTCAATACACAGAGCACTGCGTGCTTCGTACGCCAACCCCCGTATTGGGAGTATTTTCAATACACAATGCATTGCGTGTTTTGTTAGAGTAAAGTATTTTTGTTGAACCTTCATAGTTTTCTTATTTAATAGATCAGATCAAGCTCACAAGAGAGTAAGGCTGTAACCTACTGCATCCATGTGTATTAATCATGTAAATCTAAATATCAGAATGCATGCAATGCACAATGATGTAAAATATGTTGCTGGATCCTCTGTTGTGGTGTCTATTTTATAATTAATTTGCACTTTTTAACCCTAGTATTAATTTTTTCTACTAAATTTCGGGATTTCGGGATTTTAATGTTTAAACAAAGAATTGATAAATGTGTATTATGGATATTAAATTGTGTGTAGGTAGCCTATATTCTGCTACCATAATTATAATTGTTACAAACTTTGCAAGGATGCTGGTGTACCATGTATTATTATTATATTGCTTGCCTACTTGTAAATTATGGGACCTGCCTTATACAAAATTTAATATTAGTCGCAAAGGACGAATAAAGATTGATTGAGTGATTTATTTAAAGTTAAATATGCGTGCATTTAACTATAATAGGGATAATTTTATTTAAAATATACTTTTATTGATACGGTTTATTATATTTGATTTCTGAAAACAATACTATCCTTTTTAAAAAGGGGACTTGCCACTGGGAAAAAATGTTGATCACATTTTGTTTTTTATTATTTATTATTATTTTTCAGAATTTGCTGAATAACTTAATATGTTTTATTTTATTTTTTTAGTTCTATTAGAAGTTGGTGAAAAAAGTATTGCTTTTACCCACACACTCTGGTATTCATGAAAAATTTTGTTTTCGTTGTTTTTTCCATCCGGCTAAACGCTCGAAAGCAGTTCAGGTATTATCATACATATAAATTGTATCAAGCAAAGTGTTCTCACGTTGGCTACTCTGTGTTTCTGTTTAGTGTCTCTGAAAATTTTTTTATATCAGCTGTTGTTTGTTTTTACTAGCCCAGGTCATTACTGAGCCAACTTCTACAACTTTGATGTGCTACGCTTTCTTCTTTATCAATATTTATTTCGTTTGTTTTTGTTTTGTCAAAGGACGTAACCTAATTCAGTTTTTTATCTTCATGTTTGATGAAAATGTGTCGCTTAGCTGCAAAAACAAATAGGCCTACAACTCTGTGGACACTGACCCTGTTATAAATAAATAGCAAACAAGTTTTAGACTTTGTCCGTCTGTAGGCCTATATAGACTTTGTTTAGGCTAAGCATAGGCCCAAAACTATGTCAGTTGCAGTCAAGTGTTCATATCTTGCTAATAAATTTACTGTAATTGATGTATAATTAAAGTTTGTGAGACCTTTATATTCGAGGGACCAACTTGCTTTATGCAAGTAACCAGATTGAAATGAGAACAATTAATACTTTATTATATTCTTGTCTATATTGAAACTGTAGAATTGTGACTGTAGTATTGTAGATTTCTGTAGGCCAATGGCCACGGTGTAGGCCAATGGCGTTGTTCGTAAAAGTAGCGTATTTGTTGCGACCAAATATACTCGGAGCGTACGATTACCAACGAGAATAATTCGTAGTATCGTAATCACTATTCTATTAGCGGCGTTGTACGAGGTACTTACAGCGTGTATTACCCATGCATAAGATCACGACTCATGTAAAGCACGTTGCTTGTCCAGTCTCGTGGTTTCTTATCAAGAGTTCTTCGGCTTTGTTAACCAGAGACCAATCAAAAGTCACAAAAGGTAGCTTTGTTAAACATGCATAAAACTTCTGTTGCTAAGCGGTGAGTTATGCTGATATATCTTGGTTTGTGGCGGGAATACAAAATAAGTACAGAACATAGCGGCGCCCTTGAAACAGTGTTTCAATAGGAAGACTATAGAGTTATTAAATTAAACAGTAGGTAGAGATTAGGTTAAATTGATAGTGAAGTGATGTGTATTAAATTATGATGACCGATCGCAGTGGATGGGTAGTTTAAACACTTTGATTGCAGGGCGAGAAAGTGTTCCTGTTGAGGTTCGCACAGTTACTACGCGGACGACTCCATCCCGACCAGGATGAATGTCTTGAATACGACCCATTGGCCAAGAAAGCGGTCGAGTTTGGTAGTCATGTATGAGAACTAGATCACCGACACCGAGGTTTTCCGATGGTCGGGTCCATTTTGAACGATGCTGGAGAGTATGAAGATAATCTCTGCTCCAGGGCTTCCATAGTCGGTCAGTAAACGATTGGACGTGTTGCCAGTGGTTGAGACGATTAATAGATGTAATGTCTTCTTCCGGAATAGTTACTAGTAACTGACCAATAAGAAAATGACCTGGTGTAAGAGCGGCGAGATCTGTGGGATCATTGGATAGTGGTGGCAATGGTCGTGAATTTAAAATAGCCTCGACTCTGGCTATCAGAGTTATGAAGTCCATGAGGAACACGCGTTGTTCGCCTAAGATTCTTAAAAGATGATGTTTCGCACTCTTGACTGCGCTCTCCCAAAGACCTCCCTGATGAGGTGCTGCTGGAGGTAGAAAGTGAAAATTTAGGTTATGCTCAGTAGCAAAACGACTCACATCCTGATTAAATTGGTCTTGTTTCTGTAATTTGGACAAGATATTAGACAATTTTGATGCGGCGCCCATGAAGTTAGTTCCATAATCTGAGAAGATATAAGAACAGAGTCCTCTGCGAGATATGAACGTAGTAAGTGCGGCGATATATTCGTCAGTTAATAAGTCCATGGCGACCTCCAAATGGACAGCCTTTGTGGTGAAACATATAAAAATGCACAAATATACCTTTACAGTGATTGCCTGGCGCAAAGTATGGATTTTAACATGGAATGGACCCGCATAATCAACTCCGGTTATCGTGAATTGTATTGAAGGTGTTATGCGGTCCTTGGGAAGATCTCCCATTAGAGTAATCTTGTGAGATGGTTTGGCTCTTCATACATTTAAAAATACAAGTGCGAATGATACTTTTTGCAGAAAGAATCCAGTAAGTGTGAGATAATAATGACTGTAACAACTGAGGTCCTGTATGTAAATATTTAATATGGTAATAATTAATAACTAGAGTAGTTATATGATGGTTTTTAGGCAGAATATAAGGATGTTTGGCGTTGTAGTTCAGTGCTGATTGAGTAACTCTTCTTCCTACGCGTAACATTTGATTACTGTCAAGGAACGGTGAAAGGCGTTGCAAACGGGTGGTACAAATTTTGTTATTATTTAAAAGTCGGATATCCTCAGAAAAATGAGTGTGTTGTATTATTTTAATTATCTGTTCTTCAGCTGTATTGATTTCTTTCAATGGCAGTGATCCAGTGTGTTTAACTTTATTCCTGCAGTTATGAGTGAATCTTAAAAGATACGCATAAATGCGTTTAAGTGTTGTTCAATTTGAATATTTATTTACTAGGTCCCAGTCTGTTGACTTAGATAAAATTCCTATGTGAATTGGGTTAATGCGGATTTCGGGAAGCATGTCCATCACTTTAATTTGTGATGTTGGCCATGCATGGTCAGAAAGTCTCAGCCAATTTGGCCCCGACCACCATAGAGTGTGGTTAACAAATGAAGACGAGGAAATTGGTCGCGTGGCACAATCAGCAGGATTGTGACTTGAGGAGACATGAGACCATTTTTCAGGTGAGACCCAATCTTGAATTTGAGTCACCCCATTAGCAACGTATACTTTTAATTTATACGAAGGTGTTCTTATCCATGCTAGTGTCACGGATGAGTCAGACCAACAGCGTGTAAGATCAATTTTGTATTGCGGTGCAATTAAGTTGGTACAATAATGCATTAACTTAGCGAGCAAATGTGCTCCGCAAAGTTCTAGACGTGGTAGGGAAATGCGTTTCAAAGGTGCAATTAAAATTTGATTTTGCAATTAAAATTTGCGTTTTAACATCGTTGTTAAGGTGTGCGGTGCGTAAATATACAATGGCTGCATAGCCTTGTTCAGAAGCGTCGCAAAAACCATGAAGTTGTATATTAACTGCGTCATGTAAGTGGGTGTAGCGAGATATTTCAATATTTTCTAAATTGGGTAAGTCTTCGATAAGGGCTTTCCAAGCATTAGTAACATTGTCAGGTAGCGTGTCAACCCAACCTACATGAAATGTAATTGGTGATAGCCAACCGCATGGGTCATACAAATATGCCATCACATACAGAATAGCTCGTTTTGTGTATATTGGTTCTATTTTGTTAATCTTATATGAGAATACATCAGTAGATGGCGTCCACTTTAAACCTAATATAGAGAATAGAGGTTGGTCAGGCGCTTTGAAATACAAAGGCTTTTCGCGATAACTTTCAGGAACTGCTTGTAATAACTCAGGTGCGTTTGAAGACCATTTCCTTAATTCGAATTGACCTTTGGCGAGAAATTTGATAAGTTGCGTTTGTAATTGTAACGCAGTAGGCACGTCATGTGAACCGGTTACTATATCATCGACATAAATATTGTTTTTATGACTTGCGATGCGAGTGGGTACTGAAGACCCTCATCGTGCACTAGTTGATTTAGTGTACGAATTGCGAGATAAGGTGCGGGCTTTAAACCATAAGTAACTGTTGTTAGCTTATATATTAACAGCGGTTGTGAGGAGTGTTCTCTCCACAAAATTAGTTGATAAATTTGATCAGCGGGTGCGATTTTTATTTGTCGGTACATCTGTCTTATATCACATGAAAAGACAGTGTTGTAGCGCCTAAATTGAAAAATTATGTCAAATATATTATTCTGAAGCTTTGAACCACAATATAGCGTATAATTGAGGGAAAGTCCGTTTGTAGTTTTTGCGCTTGCGTCAAAAGCAACACGAAGTTTTGTTGTTGAACTATTTTCCTTAAACACTGCGTGATGTGGTAAAAAGAAATGTTGATTTTGAAAAACAGATTCACTGATTAATTGCATATGACCGGACTTGAGATAATCTGTCATAAATGCAGAGTATTCGCGTTTTAGATTGTGATTTGTATTGAAAGAATTTTCTAGACTTAAGAACCGTCGTTTAGCTTGCTCCAAAGGGTTTACTTTAAAAGGAAGCGAAGCAATATATCGTCCACTAGTTTCCCGAGTGATATTAGAAATGTAGTGGTTTTCACATTCCATTTCTTCCGTGTTGGTCGTGGTTACAAGAGGAGGTTCTTCGACAGACCAGAATTGCTGCAATAACTCATTTAGATTTAATTCATTAGTTAACAATAGCGACAGAGAATGTTGCCCTAGCTTACTAGCTTGAATAGGGCCTATTAACGTATATCCAAAGATGGTTTCTATAGCAGTAGGCATACGTTCGCCTAAGTCTATTTTATGACAGGTTATGGCTAGGCCATATAGGTCAGCACCGATGAGAAGGTCTATTTCACCAGGATTATTGAAATGAGGATCCGCAAGTTTTAGATTTTTCACTCTCCCCTTTAACTAAAAACTAGTTTCCCACTTTGGAAGTTCGGATGCGATTTTATCCAAAACAATAACATTGTGGTTTTCTTGAAGTATACAACCATCAAGAGCTAAGATGTTTATTTTGGCAAACCCTTTAATTTCTGTACAGACATTAGAAATGCCATTTAGCTGTACAACAGATGGTTTAATATATGTACCTAGTTTTAGAGCACAACGAGTTGATATTAGAGTTATTTGACTACCTGAATCCAAAATGGCGGTAACTATTTGTGAGTTTTGTTTACTTGAGGTCACAAGGACCTTGACAGTGCCTATTATGGTAATTAGACCCTTAGAGTTGATTTGTTCGGTAGGCCTATTTGACAGACTAGCTAGGCTTCTATTACTGCGATTAAAACTTGAATTCGTATTTGCGTTATTGGGTAAATAAACTGTAGGTTGTGTGTGGACCGAGCTTGAATCAATAGTTGATTTCCTGTTTGATAGTCATCTTGAACCTGAGGTTGAAGGTTGATTTAGGTTGTCGGATGCCGTGTTAAGATGCAACAAAGTGTGATGTCTTTTGTTACAAGTGTGA
>JAGFPH010006213.1:40742-64314 GCA_018207615.1 Philaenus spumarius
GTAATAATTTCCAACTTTATGTTTGAGAAAGATAACTTATTTATCCGTTTTGGGACCCCCTGAGTCTAAAAAAGTGATTTTTACGAAATGTCTGTCTGTATGTAATACAAAGCTAGAGAGAAAACTATTCGATCGATTTCGATTAAATTTGCACCAAACATGTCAATTAGGCCTGTAACAGGCGCGGATACAGGGGGAGGGTCATGGGGGTCATGACCCCCCCCCAAACATTTTTTAAAGGCTTGATTTATATGTTTAATTTAACCCTTCAAGCGCCAAAGCCCGCCGAGTAAGTGGCAGGCAGCATTATTGTATCGTCTGATTGTGTCGAATAAATTTCATCCACTATAAATCATCCAATCTCAATAAAACAAAAACGATTGGAAAGAAAATGTTTTAAACATTAATTTTTGTATTTACACATTTGTTCTAAAACGTTTATTTACATATTTTGTAATCATCGTTTGTAATTGTAGTTGTCTAAAAAGATGACGCCGCGCGAGAAACAAAAAGAAAAGACACAAAACTTTTCACTTTTCTAAGGCTCATAATCGTTAGACAGACTTGTTTTGAAAATAATATAAGGTCACCCTTGGATTTGTCAAGATTTGAACTTTCTAACATTATTTTCCAATCATTCTACACTCTTATATTTTTTTTAGATATGAAGTTTTCTGTAAACCCTTAAGATTTGACAGTTTTTCAACCAACGAGCAATCATATTTTATAATTGATATGTCTAGTACAAATCGATATACTTGTACATTGATGTTTATACGGATTTTAGTGTAAATTTTATATTATCGTTTGATATATAAAACCTGATTTACTGTTCATGGGCTACAGCTATAGGAATTGTCTGTAAAATATGTGCCATTGCGCCGCTTGTCTTAGCGCATTTAGCCCAGCCAATAGAGCAAAAAGAAGTCTAATTTTGTTCTTGAATTTAACAGCAAGCGACATCAACGGTGACTTTAAGGGTAGCACAACAAAAACTATCAGGGAAGGAGCTTTTGCGCATTTTGTATAAACAAAAATTACAATAAATAGTTAATATTATAAAAAAATATGAATGAATAACGATACTTCCAAAAAACCTACAAATATTTTTTTATAGACCCTGAATGAGAAAAGTCGGAAAAACGCTTAAAAACAAAATTTTTTTAAAATTCATATCTTTGTTAATTTACAGTATTAATGGCAAATTTTTCAGAAAACGATTGTTTATTATGTGTTCTTCAAACAGGAATAAGATGAAATTTGTCGCATTAATAGTTTTTGCACAATTGCAGTATAAACAATGTAAGCCATTATTTTGCATATTGCGCCCAATTAACCTGAGTGGTCCGATTTAAATTTACCAAACGAATTCTGAAAGTAGACATTAAAATCTACAATTCGTATATCTGCGATTTTTTAATAAGGTTGATAAAGTATAATAAAAATGCTTCAGAACATAGCGCAAATTTGCCATAATAAATTTGCCAATAGGCGGTAGTGCCGAAAACAACAGCCTGATGCGGGCATTCTCGTTCTTTTCTCCTTCGCATTAAGCAAGATAATAGCCTAAATTGTTTATACTGCAATTGTGCAAAAACTATTAATGTGACAAATTTCATCTTTCGCCTATCTGAAGTACACATAGGCCTACTAAACAATAATTGTCCAAAAGATCGGCCCTAAATATTGTAAATTAACAAAGATATGAACTTTTGAAAAAAAATAATTTTTTAGCGTTTTCCAAATTTTTCAGTGAAAAATGGTTCGATCGAGGTTTTCAAAAACCATTTTGTTGGTTTTTTAATTCTCTATAAATGTTTCGTTGGAAGTATCGTGATCCTTGCATAAAATCAACGAACAACCCAAAAAGTCCAAATTGTTATTTTTGTTTATAAAAAATGGGCAAACATTTCCTTGCCTGATAATTTGTGTATGTTATACACATATGTGCTACCCTTAAAGCCACTGTGAATGTCGCTTTCAGAAATTCAATTGAACAATAACAAATTGTTGGGCTACTTGTTTTACGGAGTGCGCCGCTGTATGGAGTTGTATGACTTCAATAAGTGAGGCTTGTGTTACGATGTTTACAATTTAGTGAAACAAAGTGGATATAATGATCGGGTTGTGGAGTTATGATTTTAGTACCGTTTCTGTTAACTCTTTAATAATTAGGGATTATTTTATTCTTTAATCTGCAAGAAACTCTTGCTCCTTCAAGAAAATATTTATGGTCTAGAAATACATTTAAAAAAAAACTATTCCATAGAGTTTATACATAATTTTTAATTCCTCAGACCCGTTGTTCTTAAATTCTTGGTAATGTTGTTTTCGATTTCTTATGACCCCTCCCAAAATGGAATCCTGCATCCGCCCCTGCCTGTATAGATGCAAATTTGTTCGAAATCGATCGAATAATTTTCTCTCAGCTAATAATAATAATATTTATTAGTTACTCTCATACTTTAATGTGCCTCCTCTCCTACTTTAATACAATTATGAAGTCACAGTGAATCTGTTTAGTAATTTAAATATGTTTGTGAGAAAGTATGTGCCAGTTTCTGGTACCGTTTAACACAAACGCATACTTTCTCACAAACATATATAAATTACTAAACAGATTCACTGTGACTTCATAATTGTATTAAAGTAGGAGAGGGGATACATTAAAGTAGGAGAGTAACTAATAAATAATAATAATAATAATAATAATAATTATTATTATTATTATTATTATTAGCTAAACGAGAATTTTTAAAATTTAGAAATATGCTATTTTTTGCATATGGTAAGGTACATTAAGGGCTATAAATAAGCCAAATTTTTTGGCGTTTTTTTATTAAAAAAACAATAACTACTTTTTTTGGCGTTTTTGGCCAAAAAGGTGGTTGTTATTCAAAAAATTTCAAAACCTTTATTCGTGCATCCATACAGGCCTAATTGACATGTTTGGTGCAAATTTGTTCAAAATCGATCGAATATTTGTCGCTCCAGCTTTGTATACATAAAGACAGACATTTTGTAAAAACCTATAAAATGCCAACATATATTATTACTAGCTGCCCGACCCGGCTTTGCACGGATAGACAAATCGAAGTTAAATGTATATTAACAAAATATATCAATAAATATAATTACACTACGTATTTCTATGGGGATTTTTAGTAAATTTGACCAACCAAAACCACCTTAAAATTTCGATTTTTTTTTAAAACCTTTCTTAGCGAGCACCTAGGGCCCTAGTGGAAGCTACATACCAAATTTCATTCCAATCCGTTCGGTGGTTTTTTGTTAGTAACTTTGACCCACCCAAACTCCCCTAAAATTTCGAATTTTTTTAATCCCTTTCTTAGCGATCACCTAGGGCCCTAGAGAAACCTTCATACCAAATTTCATTCCAATCCGTTTTGTGGTTTTTGAGATTTCGTGATGAGTCAGTGAGTGGTATTTGGATTATATATATATATATATATATATATAGATTTAACATTTTTAATGGCAACTAAAAACATGTCCTGGGGACCAAGATTGGTGCTCATTGGCCACCCCTACCTCAGGTCTTACCATAAGAGTCACCTGTCCTATAGTAATTCGCTAGTAAGGTTTTAAACACTTTGGGTTTAGACCATTTTGTAACTTAAGAAGGCAGTGTCTTTAAGAAATGTTGAATTTAAATAAATAATTTCTTTCATTTGGAAAACAAAGGTAAACAAAGTAAATAAGCCTAAGTAATGGTTATCGTGAGTATATAATTAGTTGCAAAACATAATCCTGGGCGTCCCTAAGTCGGATATTAAATAACATAATGATTGAATTGTTTGCGCCGTTTTCCTCAAAGAAACAAACTGGTAAACGTAATGCAGTTGTACCAACTTGCCTTAAAATAAAATAATTACATCAAGGAGCTGAACAGCAGACGAGAGTTTATCGAATTTCCAAAATTAAGTGTATATGCTTAAGTACCTGAATAGCTGCCTCCGTGTACAAAATATATAGTAGAACCTCGATAGCAAGACTGTCAAGGGGATTTGGGAAACAGTCTTGTTATCGAGGGACTCTTCTAGTTGAGGTTGGTGCTATCAAAGGTTATGTTGACTAAAAGTCGTACTACCAAGGTCAGTGTTTTTTCTGAAACACCTTTGCAAACAAAAACACCAAATGCATTTTCAATCAACCCTCACTAGCACGTTTTGATAAAAAAAAAAGAATTTTATTATTATTGTACAGAAACAAAGTTTGTATTGTATCGTAACTGGTTAGTAAATAAAAACACACATTTAAAATATGTATAGTACATATGTATACTGTATAGGGACCCCCGTTCAACATGCATAACGCCTTTTCTTCAATTCTTTTACCAGCCTTAACGGCAACATACACACATAATTTTAATCTTTCAATTGCCGTTTATTATTAGATTGTTTTTTATATAAATATTTTCTGTTTCCATACGTATAATCTATATATATAAAAAATATATAAAAATAATTTGGTAGGTCTGAGAATAGGTTGTAGGCTATATTTTTATACCCCTAAGTGATAAGGGTGGCCCTCTCTAGAATTTTTTATTTTTTGGACACATACCGCTCATCACGAAATCTCAAAAACCGCCGAACGGAAGAAAGGTTTTCAAAAAATTAGAAATTTTAGGGGTGGTTTGGGAGGGTCAAAGTTACTAAAACAACGACCGAGCAGATTGGAATGAAATGTGGTATGTAGCTTCCTCTAGAGCTCTAGGTGATCGCTAAGAGAGGTTTAAAAAAAATTCGAAATTTTAGGGGCGCTTTGGGGGGTCCAAATTAACTAAAAAAAACCACCGAACGGATTGGAATGAAATTTGGTATGTAGCTTCCTCTAGGGCCCTGGGTGCTCGCTAAGAAAGGTTTAAAAAAATTCGAAATTTTAGGGGCGGTTTGGGGGGTCAAAGTTACTAAAACAACGACCGAGCAGATTGGAATGAAATGTGGTATTTAGCTTCCTCTAGAGCCCTAGGTGCTTGCTAAAAGAGGTTTAAAAAAAATCTAAATTTCAGGGGCGCTTTGGGGGGTCAAAGTTACTAAAAAAAAAACCACCGAACGGATTGGAATGAAATTTGGTATGTAGCTTCCTCTAGAGCCCTAGGTGCTCGCTAAGAGAAGTTAAAAAAAATTCGAAATTTTAGGGGTGCTTTGGGGGGTCAAAGTTACTAAAAAAAACCACCGAACGGATTGGAATGAAATTTGGTATGTAGCTTCCTCTAGGGCCCTAGGTGCTTGCTAAGAAAGGTTTTCAAAAAATTCGAAATTTTTGAGAGGGTCAAAGTTAATAAAAATCCCCATAAGAAATATATAGTGTAATATATTTATTGATATATTTTTTAGTAATATACATTTAACTTTGATTTGTCTATCCGTGCAAAGCCGGATCGGGTCAGCTAGTGTTATCATAATAAAGGTGTAGAATTAATTATAACATCAAAGCTAAGATGGTACAGTTAAATTCATTGTAAATATACATTCAAATGTTGGTTCATCCGTCTAGGCCTAACCTAAAATTATTGTGTGCATGCTTAATTTATTGTACCTGTCTTCGGCAACATACGTACAATAATTTTAGGTTAGGCCTAGACTTAAAATTACTTTCCAGGCCTAACCAAAAATTTCCTCGCTTGACGATAATATCGGAACTACGCCGGAGGGAAACGATCGTCTCTTAATTTAAATTGACGAACAAAAACATACGTTTCTTGAATGTATTTACATTCATTTCCATAGCAACCATTTCGGTAACGCTTTTTTCGTTACTCGTATTATTTTATATTTGTCATTGCCATAGCAACCAATTAAACTTTTTAATCGTTACGCGTTACATTTTCTATTTGAAACTCCTACCGGAACTCGCGTTAAGGAACTTCGTTCCAAAAAATTATTGTACCTAGTGCTTTACACTTAATTGAATAAACGAAAAATGAACATTAAATTACTGTAATATAAAAACTGATAGAAACACAAAAATGTATTTAACTTTAACTAAAAAGAACTAATTAACTTTACATAAAATGTATGTACACACTTCGAGAAGTAGACGAAAATAACAGCTAATGGTTAAGCTAATGTGTGGCCTGCAATGTCCAGGTTATCCTGAAGATCTACTAGGCATGGCTTGCCTTTACGTAGAAAGGTTCAAAAATAAAGTAATTTCTACTCATTTAGGCTATAAATAGAAAAAAATAAAAGGTCAGCTCCTAGCATAGGAAACACGAAATTTGCGTAGCAGTGAACGGGTTAATAGCAGTGTGTAGTTTGATTCTTCTTCCTCAAAACGTTAAAATATTCTCTTTACTTAAAGAACCTTGATGAAAATCTTCGTAAATGTTACCTTGATTTGCATCTCTGATTGATTCTACAAGTATGTCTGGGTAATTTGCACGGTTGGGTTTAACGTGTATATAAAACAACCGCAAAACGAGGACGATCAGGCAATTGCATCTCGAAAAAACCTCAAAGAAATCGACTGAAGTGGTTTCACCTCAAGATGAATCACCCCACTCCACCTTGTACGCGACGCCGCAACAAACCTATAAATAACTCGATACAGCACAAGCTAACTCGATCAGTCGAACTTCGTGCTTATGCCGGGAAAGTTTTAAAATCACTCGGCAGACCTCTGTTTCTGTTCCCGGCGAATACAAACAAGTCTCCGAAATGAAGTTCGGCATAGTGCTGTTATTGCTGTTCGTACGGGCCTATTCTTTACCGAAGAACAAGAAGTTCGACCTACACCTGGAGCGGGTGAGGGCGTTCCAGTGCAGAGAGCCGCAGAAGAGGGCTTTCAAAGTGGTCGACCTAGTGAACGCGGGGCTGGTGGGTAAGGCGTTCGTGCCCCACATGACGGTGCTGCACCGTTGCGACAAGAACGCCGGGTGCTGTCAGAACGACGACAGGTTCACGTGCGGTCCTGCGGAGGTGGAGACGGTCAGTCTGACCTTCCACGTGACTTATATCATCGCTTCGGGCGGTATCAAGAAAGGGACCGTTCTGTTCGACACGATACCCGCTTTAAATCACACAAGGTGTTCGTGCATCGACGCCGGCGAGGATCCGAGGTAGTGACGGGGACTTGGAGTGAATTTGTGGACGGATTTTGTGAATCGTGTTTAAAGTTGGCGAACGAACAGTGTTATTGTTAAGCTGTAAATTAAATCGGTTAGTAACGATGTAGGAGGACAGTCTTGGAGGAGAGTTCAATAGAAACGTATGTCTGAAATGTTTTGGACACCATTCGAATTAGGAAATTATAGTTTATAGGCGAGGGTAAAACCAACGTGCAACTTCATTTTACAGGTATTTATCGTAGTAAACTATTGTAGACATACAGTACATCGCTTCCATAAAACATGAAGAGTAAATTAAAAAATCAAAATTGCATTAAGTATTTTTTACTCTGTAAAATAAAAATGAAGCACACTTTTAAGCTTATAACAACCGCGATAAATGAACGGGCAATGTAATAGTATACCGCTTTACAAGCCCGGTACATAGGGTTTTCCCGCGGAAGGCGCGGTCGAGTGCGGGATTTTCATGCAAGCACGGAAACCCTACCGGGCGAATTGCGTTCTATACTTTTCCTTGTACTACACCTAAAAGTAACATATTAATTATAACATCTTTCTGAAGTGAAAACTTCTATACGCGCAACGCGTCCAAAAATTTTAAAAATCTTGCTGGCGGTGAATCGGATGTACCGTCACACTCTATTCCGTCACTTATTTCCCATCACGCTCTACTTACTGTAGTACACATGTGTGTATAGCAGAGTATATACCTCTGAAATGGGCTTTGTGCTTCCTCATTTCGTAAATCGTGTTAAATTAGCTGACTTGGTAATCCCTCTGAAATGGACAGTGTGCTTCCTCATTTCGTAAATCGTGTTAAAATAGCTGACTTGGTAATACCTCTGAAATGGACATTGTGCTTCCCCATTTTGTAAATCGTGTTAAAATAATTTACTTGGTAATACCTCTGAAATGGACATTGTGCTTCCTCATTTCGTAAATCGTGTTAAAATAGTTTACTTGGTAAACCTCTGAAATGGACATTGGGCTTCCCCATTTTTTGTAAATCGTGTAAAATAGTTTACTTGGTAATACCTCTGAAATGGACTTTGCGCTTCCTCATTTTTTGTAAATCGTGTTAAAATAGTTTACTTGGTAATACCTCTGAAATGGACATTGGGCTTCCTCATTTCGTAAATCGTGTTAAAATAGTTTACTTGGTAATACCTCTGAAATGGACTTTTGCTTCCTCATTTTTGTAAATCGTGTTAAAATAGTTTACTTGGTAATCCCTCTGAAAGGGACATTGCGCTTCCTCATTTTTGTAAATCGTGTTAAAATAGTTTACTTGTTAATACCTCTGAAATGGACATTGTGCTTCCTCATTTTTGTAAATCGTGTTAAAATAGTTTACTTGGTAAACCTCTGAAATGGATTTTGTGCTTCCTCATTTCGTAAATTGTGTTTAAATAGTTTTGACTTGGTAATACCTCTGAAATGGACATTGTGCGTCCTCGCTTTGCAAGTCGTGTTAAAATAGTTTCATTGGTAATACTACCTCTGAAATGGACATTACGCTTCCTCATTTTGTAAGTTGTACTTTTTATCTTGTCACGTTTAAAATTGAAATCTAACAAATTTAAAATAACATCGTTTCTGTCGGCAGTCCCACGCTGCTTTTATTATTTCAAAAAACAACTCAATACATA
The DNA here is from genome assembly GCA_018207615.1 of Philaenus spumarius. Classification (NCBI taxonomy): domain Eukaryota; kingdom Metazoa; phylum Arthropoda; class Insecta; order Hemiptera; family Aphrophoridae; genus Philaenus; species Philaenus spumarius. Next base: position 49,485 of record JAGFPH010006213.1, read on the forward strand.
ACTATAATTTATTTTATACAATTATTATATATAGGCTACTCTTTGAAATTAATGTTTATAGTGCAATTTGTGTTATTTTTGATATTTAATCCTTTGCTGAGTGCATTTTGCTTAATGGAGATTGTTCTCTGAAAGGGCCGTTAAAACTGTTTCAGCCATTCCGGAGATTAGCCCGGACAGACAAATAATTCGATCACGCAGCTGAACCGTTGACGTAAGATCAGCGAATTTCCAAATTAAATTCGTATGTTTTTTGGTTTCAACCAACAATTTGTGAAATTAGTCTACTCACGAAGGCGCTGAATAGCTGCCTGTGTGTACGTAATATATTAGTAGAATTTGTTTTCACCTATGCCTTCTGCTTCGTTCCACTCGCAACAGAAAAAAAACTCTCCGGCCTCGCGTAATGGTCTGCTTTGCTCGCAGCTTGCAAACTCGGCCTTATAGATTTTACGGGGAACCAAGCGAGCTATAAGGTCGTGTAAAAAAACGAAATGTTCTGAACATCCCACATTATTTTTTAGATAAATCCCCAAAAACTAGTACTAAAAATCTAAAAAAATAGTTACTTTCGATCAAAAAACCTGCTTCCTGTTGTTGGATTTTTTTGGCTAATGAACTCGACCGAAGCGTGTGCCAAATTTCAACAAAATCTGACTTAAAATGCGGCCACTAGAGTGTGAACACATAACATTTTTAATACACCCCCAAAACGTGTTCTGGGGTTCACGAACGGTGCTCATTTATTACTCCCGACCTTAGGTCTCACCATAAGGGTCACTGCAATAGCTCATCTTTCCTGTGGAAATTGGCTAAAAATAAGTGTTTAGGTTTTGGTATGAATTAAGAGTGAATAATCCGTATGAGCTTACACAAAATAGGATCTGTTTCGAAATCACAGACACTTCAATTATTTTATTTATATATATAGGGTGTCCCATAAGTAAAGTGCCAAACTTCGGGCAATGGTTTTATTGGTCAAAATAAGAAAAAAAAAGTTCATATAAACACAGATCCGAAAGTGCTTCGTTTTCTAGATATCCGCCGTATTTTTTTTTTTTTTTTTTTTTTTTTACAAAATAATTATTATCTAGAGAACGGTTTGACTGATTGAGTTAAAACTTGGCATGAAGTTTAACCTAACAATGATATATCTCAAGAAAAACAAACGATTAAATCCAATCATGAGTTTTAAAATGGCGGTTGTTTGAAAATTTCATACCTAAATTACTCAAAAACCGTACATTTTAACAAAAAAAGTCGACACCTTTTTTGTAGCCCTTTTGATTCCCTAACGGATGGTCTGACTGTCAAAACAATCGGATGAAGGATAATAGCTAAGTTAAAGATAATGACAGTAAATGTACATAGAATATTGGTGTGTTTACTGTGTTGGTGTAGGATGCCGGGTTGATTAAACCAATTAATTATTACACATAACTTAACTACTATCCTTCGTCCGATTGTTTTGACAGTTACACCATCCGATAGGGAATCATAAGAGCTACAAAAAAGATATCTTAACATTTTTTTTTTAGTTTCATGATTTTGGTATCCAAGTCACTTCATAAAATGAAATAAATACAGGAAATTACAATAGTATTTTACCTGATTTTTAGTCCGTCTTGTGACTTTCGCGTTTCGAGACCGTAATCTCATTATCAAGTATAAAATATATTAATCACTGTTCAGGTCGTCATATATACACACGCAAACACATTAATAACACAAAGTTCACAACACATAATTTATAGTGTCACACGGATTGAGCCGGTTGGTGTACACCATCTATCGTCTATGATACACTGTACTAAACAAAGCAGCCTACTTTGTATGGTGTTTATTGACCGGAACCGAGGGCTGGATTATAAGAACGCTTTAAAGAACATCTACCACACAAAAATGAAGTCAAATTACGCTCAACATCTGATAGAGCATAACCACAATTACACAAATTTCGACGCCAACTTGACATCTCTTCATTATTGCGTAAAGGGGAGACTAATGAACGCCATTGAAGAATTTGAAATTTACAGGGAATTTCGTGAACATATGACGACCCGAACAGTGATTAATATATTGTATACTTGATAATGAGATTACAGTCTCGAAACGCGTCGTAAGTAGGACAACTTAAGAAGTCACAAGACGGACTAACAATCAGGTAAAACACTATTGTAATTTCCTGTATTTATTTCATTTTAACATTTTTTGTTAGAATGTACGGTTTTTGAGCAATTTAGGTTCGAAATTTTCAAACAGCCACCATTTTTGAAACTCATGATTGCATTTAATCGCTTATTTTTCCTGAGACATATCATTGGTAGATTAACCTTCATTCCAAATTTGAACTCAATCAGTCAAACCGTTCTCTAGATAAGAATTATTTTGTACATAAAACAAAATGGCGGATATCTAGAAAACGAGGCGTTTTCGGGCCTGTGTTTATATGAACTTTTTTTCTTATTTTGACCCATAGAACCATTCGCCGATGTTTGGCACTTTACTTATGGGACACCCTATTATATACAGGGTGTTCCCAAACTATGTTTCCAGACTTCCACAAATTGTTCCTTTGGTCAAAACAAGAACAAAACTTCCAATAAGCATAGGTCCTAAAACGCTTAGTTTCCTAGATATCCGCCATTTTGTTTTTTGTGCAAAATAATTCATATCTATAGAACGGTTTGACTGATTGAGTTCAAACTTGGCATGAAGCTTAACCTAACAATTACATATCTCAAGAAAAATAATCGATAATATCGAATCTTGCGTTTCAAAATGGCGGCTGTTTGAAAATTTAAAACCTAAATAACTCAAAAACCATACATTTTAATGAAAAATGTCAAGACACCTTTTTTGTAGCCCTTTTGATTCCCTACCGGGTGGTGAAACTGTCAAAACAATCGGAAGAAGGATAATAGCTTAGTTAAAGGTAATGACAGCAAATGTACATACAATATTGCTGTGTTTACTGTGTTGGTATAGTATGCCGGGTTGAACAAACCAATTATTACACATAACTTAACTATTATCTTTCATCCGATTGTTTTGATAGTTACACCACCCGATAGGCAATCAAAAGGGCTACAAAAAGGTGTCTAGACATTTTTTTTTAAATGTACGGTTTTTGAGTTATTTAGGTTTGAAATTTTCAAACAGCCGCCATTTTGAAACGCAAGATTCGATATTGTCGATTATTTTTCTTGAGATATATCATTGTTAGGTTAAGCTTCATGCCAAGTTTGAACTTAATCAGTCAAACCGTTCTCTAGATTTGAATTATTTTGCACAAAAAACAAAATGGCGGATATCTAGGAAACTAAGCGTTTTAGGACCTATGTTTATTGGAAGTTTTGTTCTTGTTTTGACCAAAGGAACAATTTGTGGAAGTCTGGAAACATAATTTGGGAACACCCTGTATACATAGACACTTAGGAGACAGTGTTAACATATCGAAAGAAATTTAATTTTAACTATTGGATAAGTAGCGTTCAAGACAAATACTGTACATATTTTTACAATACAATATTAACTGAAAGCATTAATGAATGTTATTGCATTGGAGTACACGGTTATTCAGCAATGCATTCCAATACAATATTATTCAGAAATTCCGTAAATGGTTGGCAATTAATGTAAATATATGCAAAGTCAATTCAGTTTCAAGCAGTTTTCTGCAAATAAACCTGTTTTTATATCTCTGTAAATTACTTAAACTCGTTTACCTCTCAACGGGTAATTTTAGATTGTAAGTCGTCAGTTTAGAAAAACTACCGCTTTTTATAACTTGTTTGATAACACAAAACACGTCTTGTCACGACCGCTTTTATGGCTAGTTAACGGCTTAGTTTGTTCTCTAAGGTCTGGAGTAATCAATGAGCACCGACCACAGTCCCCAGAACACGTTTTGGTGTGTCGTTTAAGTGTTTATATCTATCTATCTATATAAAAGCGAAATGGCACTGATTCATTCATCAGCAGAACTAAAAATCTACTGAACCAAATGAGTTCAAATTTGGCATGCATGTTCAGTTGGACCTTTAGACGTGCACTAAGAACGGATTTTGAAAACATCCCAAAGATACGCCCAATATTCGCGTTTTTCTAGTGATTTTTTGCGTTTTCTCAGCTTTTTCGAGAACTAATTGGCAGAAAATGTTGAAATTTGGTACTTAGGTTCGTTTAAGGCCTAAAAGTAGTCTGTTATAAAATGTTTGAGATTCTCCCAAAATTACGCCAGAAATAGGCGTTTTTGCATTTTTCCTTGCGTTTTCAATGCGTTTTTGATCATCCTCAAATTACGCCAGAACGGATTGGAATGAAATTTGGTATGTAGCTTCCTCTAGGGCCTTAGGCGCTCTCTAAGAAAGGGTATGAAAAATTTCGAAATTTTAGGAGGGGTTTGGGGGGATCAAAGTTACTAAAATCATAATTTCAGATCTTTTATTATTATGACAATAGTGCTTTTATTATTTAAGATCTATATATATAAAAGCCAAATACCACTCACTAACTGAACACTTCAAAAGATTACAATTACGTTAAAAAGACTGAAAATACTAACCACCACGGGCAACGCCGTACGTGTCAGCTAGTAGTATATATGGGTAGCATTTTACGTCCGATTTGGGACACACTTTGGTTTTCCAAGTCGCTCGACCGAGTTCAGCCCCATTTACACGCTACGATAAATTGTAACAATTTATCGTAACGATCGAATCGTTACAATTTATCGTAGCGTGTAAACGGGAGATTGTAGCGATTTATTGGAATTGGGTTGGATTGTCGGTGCTGACCGGCATCAATTTCTGCGAATCGTAACGATAAATTGGAACGTGGTAAACAAGTAGCGGCAATTTATCGCTACGATTTGACTCAGCTTGCACGGGCCGTTCACCGGAAACGTTGTCGCACCTTGTGTTGTTTTTATTCGATTGATAGCAAGGCAGCTCAAACTCCTCGAGAGTTCTGGACTGAATTTATTGAACTGTATCGGAGTTCTACCTTGCTTGTGGCTCATTAAGAGCAAAGAATACTCCGGCCGGAATATAAAAGACCTTGCGCACATAGCGCTCGTTCAAAAATACAAGGAGTTTGATCCGTTGGCAGACGGACACACTGTTGTTAAAACAATGTATGCATTGCGCACGGTTTATAAGAAAGAACTATCAAAAGTTAAATATTCGTCAATGAAAATTGGACAAGAAATCGTTGCATGTAAACAGTACTCACACTTTCCATTGTAACGATAAATTGTTACGATTTATCGTAGCGTGTAAACCGGGCTTTAGTTAGCAAAAAATCTAACAACCGAAAGCACGTTTAATATCACTTTTTGTAATAATCTTTTTGAGATTTTTCGTACTGCAATTAAACTTTTTTGGTTGTTTTATCTAAAAACAAATCATGTAGGAGATTATTCTGCTCCTTTTGTTTATTTACACGATATTATAGCTCTTCGGTTCCCTCCAAATCGATCAAAACATAAAACACCATAGAAGTACCCAAAAAGTTACATAAATTGCGTGTTTATCCGCTGCGAGCGAAGCGAAGCATTTCTTATTCCGACGTTGTAACCTTACAAATAGTAGTCCACAACCCAAGGCCCCAAGGTTGAGGTGCAAACTCACAAAGCGAATGTTTCAGTGCGAGCAGAACTAACATATTTCCTACAATAGGCCGTGGATTCGTGAGTAGACCAATTTTCCAAAAAAATAGTCAGTTGAAACAATAAAACATAGTTAATAAACTTAATTTTGGAAATCTTCAGCTTCGTGATCGAATTATTTCATTACTATTAGCGTTAAAAATATTATAAAGAGTAAATGTTTGCATTTTATAAAAATATGTTTGTTTTTCTCAAAAAAATGTGTATCCGAGCATGAATTTTTAGTAATCTATACTAACATAACAAAGATGTGAACTACTTTTTTCAACATACAAACAAACAAATTTTACCTCTTTATAAGTAGGTCAAATAGCTACACGAGGTCGGCTGTTTCAGATGAGTTATTGAAAAAAGTCCCAAAGTAAAAAGGGTCTCCAGGAATAGGTAGCAATAGGGTTGTAAACTAAAATTTAAAACCCCAAAAACTGCCCTTATAAATATACCAATGAAATAAAAATTACATTTCATAATTTTTAGATAATAATGGTCACAATTTCTTTAGTTTAAAACAGACCGCTCGAAATTCGGCTCGGTAGATCTCCAGAAATATGTATTAATAGGGTTATAACCTAAAATCAAATACCCCAAAAAGTCCCCTTATAAATACACTGACGAAAAAATATTTCATACTTTTTGTTGATAATAACGACAACAATGTCTTCATTTAAAACAAAATGCACAAAAATCGACCCGGTAGATCTCCAGAAATAGGTATTAATAGGCGGGTTATAACCTAAAATCAAATACCCCAAAAAGTCCCCTTATAAATATACTGATGAAAAAATACATTTCATATTTTTGTTGATACTAATGACAATATTTTCTTTCGTTTAAAACAAACCGTACAAAAATCGACCCGGTAGGTCTCCAGAAATAGGTGTCAATAGGGTTGTAAAATGAAACCGAAAAACCCCCAAAAATACCCTTATAATTACAGTGATGAAAAAATACATTTCATAAATACAGTGATGAAAAACATACATTTCATAAATACAGTGATGAAAAAAATACATTTCATATTTTTGTTGATAATAACGACAATATTTTCTTTCTTTTAAAACAAACCGTACGAAAATCGACCCGGTAGATCTCCAGAATATCAATAGGGTCACCGAACGTTTAGGGTTTGCTGAATTATTATACTGGGTGTCTAGCAACCATTCTTTCATGTAAGATAAAAAAGATTTATTAATAATTTTGATTGAATAAATTTGAGTCACAAGTGATCAAAACTAACCCTAGTCAGTGTAACTAGGGTTTGAAACTGAAAATTATATATTCTTTTGTTCAAGCATGTTTATTATTCATTTTGTTTAACTGATTTAATAAGTGTATTAATATTTTGTATACCTAAACAACTTTGTAAAGGATGTAATTTCATTAATCTAAATAATTGCTAGAATGATAAACTTTTTAATTCCAGGAGATATCTGCGTGTTAATAATAAAACTCGCAATTTATGGGAGGATTGTAATATCATCGCAAACACCAAAAACTGTATTTATTTTAAGAATGTCTATTTTGTGTTGTTTTCATTTTTAGTTTTAAGTAACTGACTGTGATATGGAACTAGCTTTACTGTTTAGCAATAGAATATTTACTATGCCACCATGAGAAGTTGCATTGACTGTAATTGAGCAGCTGCTATTTTTATTTACCTTAAGGAAAGTATTAAGGGAGTGCAATACCGCTTGAGAAGGCCGGCCCTATGATACTGCATTGGTAAAGCGCTTGAGCATAACTAGAATATCGCTTGTACATAAAGTTGCCTCAAAACGTAGAGAGAAACCCCTTCAGGTAGAACAGACCTTCCTAATCACCTGTTGACAAACAATGCGTTCGTTAGAAGCGGCCACCCTCGACTGCCGGCAACCGCCTGCTATTCCAAGAAATTCTGTATCACACTATAATTTGCAAACAGTTGATACATTAGGCCTACATTTCGTCATTTTTTTTTCGTCTTACTTAGACGAATAAAAAAAATTTGAATCACAGTTCTACGACGTATCGTTACTGACAGAACAGCGCCCGAGATGTGATGGTGAAAGTTAAGCGACAACTGTTATTTCGGTAACGGTACGTCTTAGAACGTGAATCAAATGTGTTTTATTCGTCTAAGTAAGACGAAAAAAATGAGACATCATTCGATAACGTAGGCCTATCATCGATTGATTGCAAATTATAGTGTGACAGATTTTCTTGGAATAGCAGGCGGATGCCGGCAGTCCCGGGTGGCCGCTTCTAACAAAGGCATTGTTTGTCAATAGATGATTAGGACGGTCCGTTCTACCTGAGGGGGTGTCTCTCTACGTTTTGAGGCAACTATAGACTTTCGTTCTTACTAATGCTGGTCTTATTTTACTTTCCACCATGTGCGTACGACATTTAAATTTGCAGAAAGCTCCAATGTACAGTTCGTAGGTAACAAAGTTCACCTTACATTCAGGCTAATCGACTGAAAATCATGTTTTTCGTCTTGTTTGTAAGTAAATATATTTAATATAAAATGTATAATTTACAATTTTGGTCACCTATGAATTATAATTTGGATGTTTGTGAACGATTTCCTGCAAATTACAAAAGAGTATAATCAAAATTCGATGAAAGATAAGTTGTATTGAAGTATGGGGCTGTTTCGTCCTGGTATTGCACGCCCTTAAGTGTTTCAAAACATGTTGAAGCTGTAGTTTAGACTAGTAGAAATAGGCTGTAATCTACAACTTTTTTTTAAATCGAACGAAAAACATTTCACCGCTTTTTCAGAAACCAATAGGTTCTGTTATTTTTGTGTGTGCCTCTATGTGATCAATGAACCAAAAAGTATGTAGTATGTATTGATATAGCAATCTGGCGCATTATGAGTTACAGTACTGTTAAAAAAATTAAGTTTTAAACTGTGGTAAGGTAAAAGTTGTAAGGTATTATATTACCCTTTAATTATTGTTTTTGGCTCCCGACATCCAATTTTTCATATGTTCCAAAAATCCCAACCATTATCTGTTATGTTTCTTTATAAAATCCCAGGCTCAATTCAGCAAATTTTCAGTGCTTCGCAAAAAAATATATATTAAATTTAATTACTGATCAACTTTGATGATTAAAAAATGTTTAATAATGAAATGTTCTATAAGGTAGTACGTTTTAAAAATAAATGTTAATTCGTGTTAGATATGAAATATCTTAAATTGTTACCTGGCAAAAAAAGAATTTAAATTTTTTTTACTTTATTCTTGAAAATGACAACAGCAAAATATCTTGAGCAATTTTGTCAACATAACATAATTTTACACTTAAAAATGAACAAAAAACTAAAATTTCATTACATTATATTGAAAAATGTCAGAGTTATTAAATTTTGTGTAAATTAGGCTACTACATATAACCACTTTTGCTGTTAGTTTAAGATTTTTTTTTTTTGTTTAAAGGCGAAAAACCTGGGTGGTTATCATCGCCTGGAAATTAGTTAGTTTTAGATACGTATATAGTCATTAGAATATACACGTCACTAACAACTACATGTACTCGCTTCATAATCACAATTCACAATAAAATTAACTAAAAATAACGAAAACAATCACGTACCACAATATATTGGTCCATAATCAAAGACAACACACAAATAAAGTTATTTACATCTGACAGATGACAAAAGCACAGCGACGTCTATCACAATTATCTTCGTTGTAGTGAACATAGAGGGAATTTATAACGTCAGTAAACAGAATTTATAACGCAGAGGTAAATAGAACAGTGCTTTCCGATTCCATTGATATATAATGAACATAGATTCAGTAATGATTTGAAAATTGGGATTAAATGCACATACACGCAACGTCCGAATTTTCGGACGTTGGGATTCAACGTACTTATTAACAACGTCCGAAAAATCGGACGTCGGGAGCCAAAGGGTAACCCTTGATCTGCATTTTGTTTAGAAACAAATGTGGTACATTAGACAAGACTAGCTTCAATTTGTGTAACTTCCCATGGAGGCATAGTTTTAATTTAATAATTATGGTAATTTTATATAAAAAGTATATATACTATAGCACATTTGAAAGACTTGCAAGTCTCAAATAGTTATTTATACAAGTTTATAATAAAGACCTTACAGGTTGTATTAAACCAAGTGTACAGTTTATTCTAATCCTACTTGTATTTTCACCAAATGTAAATAAAGGATTAAAAGTCAGTCTAACGAATCTATTTCGGAGCCGCCGTGCCCACTTGAGAATGTTATTACTTTGGTGGGTTGTGCATTTTGCTGGCGTCTTGTATGAAACCGCTGCAAACAGAGCTACCCACGCTACGGAATCAAAATGGCCGCCATTTTCCAATATGGTGGTCAACTTTGAAATTTCTTATGGAAATCCCTATTTTTGTGATATATACCATTGTAAAAAAATACTGCACTTTGAGTTAAATTTTATTGTTTGCAAATGGTAAAACATGCCTCTTTAGTAAGGTTGAAATAAGAGTTTTTGAAACTTTCAGCGCTCCTAGCGGCTAAGCGGTTAAGTTTATCAAAAAAACACCAAGAGTAAAAAGTCGTAAAATCCAAATCCGTTATAATATAAAGGAGTTTCCATACAAAATTTCAAAGTTGACCGCCATATTGGAAAATGGCGGCCATTTACAAATATTTTAACTACTTATCTTTTAATTTCACAAAAAACAAGGAAAGGTTTCCCGTTTTAAAGTTTGCTGTAAAATTAATACTTTCTGAGATCCCAATGGTGGTCTCCTTGAGTTGATCACCCAGTACCCTATATGCAATGTAATCTATCCTGCAAATCAATCAAATTAAATCAACGTAAAGCGTTACAAATCATTATAAACTGTCATTTATAAACCAACATAAATACAAAAACGTACTTAACTCAATTAAATCAACGTATTAAATCAGGTAATGCGCTATTTTAAAAACATTATTATCTCATGAACGGTTCAAGATGAACTCTTGAAACTGAGCATGGAAGTGCCTCACATTGGTTTACTTAAAAAATGAAAATTTAATTTTTCCACAGTTATCCGTTTCAAGATGGCGGCTATTCGAACTTTTCAAAGTTTAAAATCTGAAAAACTAAAGATTTTACGAACAAATTTTATGAAACAAAAAATTTAGACAATTTAAAGACAAATTGCAATGGTTTAACACTTTTTACACAGGAGACAAATATTTTTTTTTTATGTTTGGTTTTTTAGTAATTTAGGTTTGAAATTTTAAAACGCATGATTAGGTATAATCGTTTATTTTTCTTAAGATAAGATCATTGTTAGGTTAAACTTCGTGCCAAGTTTGAACTCAATCAGTCAAACAATTCTCTAGATATGAATTATTATTTTGCAAATAACAAAAAGGCGGATATCTGGAAAATGAAGCGTTGTCGGACCTATTTTAGTTTTTCTTTACTTTTGCATGTAAAATGAGCTCCCGGAGTGTCTGCAAATCCTTTATGAATCGCCCTGTATATAACTTTTTTAATGGCGTCACAAAACGTGTTCTGTGGACTATGATCGGTGCTCATTGACATGCGAGTCACTCCAATAGCTCATCTTTCCTGTGGAAGTTCGCTGAAAAGCAAGGAAGGGATACTGAAGCAGAACTGACAGTGATATGGACTCGCGCCGAGCGTGTGGGAACCCCCAGGGCTATAGAATACAAGGGCTGGACCAGTCCGCCAAGGAAAGCGTTCCCGCCACTGCCACTGTGATGACGTCACGGTTGTAACACCTGCTCCATTCCCAACGCTTCTTATAAGTATTTCTGCTACAATAATTTCAATTTCTTAGCAAAGCTGTAACATTTTTATGATGCGCTCTTCTTTAGTTTTAGTATTCACACTACACAAAGCAATAAATAGACTGTAAACAATAATTAGTCTAAAGATATAGGCAGAAGACAGGATTACAATAAAACTAACTAATTCGTAGGTAATAAACCGATGTAGTGTACTAATGTTAGCATACTTTTAATTTGATTCTCTGAAACATTTCTGAAAACTAAATACGAAATTGAACAAAATGTGCCACATTATTGAAAATAGTTGTATTTATTATAATAAACCACCAAATGCAGTATGCTGCAGTTTAATAAAACATGTGTAATACTTATAAAATAAAACACATAAAAGTTATAAATACTTAGGCCTACACATAATGAGTAGCTTATATGCAGATATGCACATGACATAATAATTACTGCTAAAATAAAATATTTAAAAAAAACTGCTTTATAGAAATTTTCCTTCCCTAGGCCTTAGGGAATAGTTAATTTAATAGTTGAATTTAAACAATTGAACTATTTAAATTTAAATTGATACTGAGCAATTTAATTTAGTCTAGAAGTTTAACTTAAAATTATGCTTTATTTTTTATTTTTTTCATCAATCATTTTATTACTCTAGGTTTAAATTTGATTATAATTATTTGTATATTAGGCTTATATATTTATTTATAATCTAATTATTCTGTCAATTTTAAGTGCATTTTGCTAGTAAAGATTTTTTTTAAACATTTTAACTTAAAGCTGCAGAAGAAATTACTTGAGGATCTTGATAACTTTTTAACATAAAGTAATCTGGTTTGCAACTCTTACATTAAATAAATAATATTTTTTAATGTTTATTTTAATTTGAAGCTGATTACTTAAAATTTGTTGTTTTTAAATTTTGAGTTATCAATAATTACCGGTACTCTAAGTTTAAATCTTATTATTATTTATATATTATACATTTATTTATTTATATCTCATCATTCTGAAAATGTTTGTTTTAATGTATTTTGTTAGTAAAGGTGTTTCTTGGAATATTCAAGTAACGCTGCAGACAATATTAGCCTACTTGATAATCTTGGTAACATTTCATAAAGTAATCTCGTCTGCAACGTAACATTAAATAAATAATTACCTTGCTAAACATATAATTTAGGTGATTGTGTGTATTGTATATTTCTTTAAAGAAATTCATGGAATGCCTCTTCAAGAAGTTAGCATTGAATATGCGTCAAAGGGCGAAAATCTCGCGGGATTAAATAATTCCTTTAAACACTTGTACTGAGCAAAATAATTGCTCAATATTCACCAAACTTGTTAAACATATAATTTAGGTATTGTATAACTTTTTAAAGAAATTCATGGAATGCCTCTTTGTGAAAATTAGCCTTGAATGTGCACCAAAATGCGAAAATCTCGCGGAATTAAATACTTCCTTTAAACACTTGTACTGAAAAAAAATAATTGCTCAATATTAACCAAATTCGCTAAACAACTTAGGTGATTGTGTGTGTTTTGTATAATTTTTAAAGAAATTCGTGGAATGCCTCTTCGAGAAAATTAGCCTTAAACATGCGTCAAAAGAAGAAAATCTCGCGGTATTATATACCTTCTTTAAACACTTGTACTGAACAGAATAATTACTCAATATTAACCAAATTTGGTAAACATATAATTTAGGTGATTGTGTGTATTGAGTAATTTTTTAAAGAATTATCATCTGCAACGTTATATCAAATAACACATGAGAGCTAAGGCGAACCGTGCTTACACGGCGTGTCATGGTACCAGAGTGACGTCACATAGGAGGGGGGGGCAAGAGGAAGGTTGGAACAGTCGGCGAGCGTCAACATCAAAGAAGTGGACCAGCCCTTGTAGTCTATAGCCCTGGGGAACCCCTCTATTCAAATCCGCAGAAGAATATTGTTTTCACTGATACGGAAACACGGATCCAATACGGCACTGACACTCCACGGATCTGTGTAATAAATATAGTTTAAAAAAACTAAAAAACACGCTTTTAGAGCATATCAAACTAAAAAGTTAAAAATAATTTTTCAAATAAGCTTAAAACAATAATAAACGATAAATACTAGCATTATTGTAAAAAAAGCGTTGGGCGCTCGATGTACGAGAAATATGGACAAAGCGCCCCTCGTTTTAACTTTTTAGTTTTAAACTATATTTATTTTTCACTTTTTAGTTCGATGTACTATAAAAGCGTGTTTTTTAGTTTTTTTAAACTATATTTATTTTTTAAATTTTAGTTCGATTAATTATTGAAAAAAAAAAATTGGCCGTGGACGGGATTAGAACCCACGATCGGTGAGTCTGGGAATTGACGTCAGCGACGACCCGCGCCTTAGACCGCTCGGCCATCGAACGAACTTGCGTAAGTGAGATATACTAACAGTAATAAGCCACTGGCTTTTAGTCCAAAGGAGAGTTACTTACAAACAAACATACAAACATACAAGTGAAGCTAATAAAAGCGTGTTAAAAATGGACTTTAATCCTTTCTTTCAGATTTCGCAGTCGCGTAAGTAAATACATAGACTAGATAATTCTACCAGGCGGCTGAACCGCTGACGTGAGTTGAGAAAATTTCCAAAACGAAGTTTATACGTTTTAGGGGTTCTGCCGACAATTTGGGAAAATGGTATACTCACGACGGCGCTGAATAGCTGCCTAGGTGTACGAAATATATTAGTAGAATTTGTTTGCGCCTCAGCCTGCAGCTTCGACGCACGCGCTCCTTTGCATCTCCACCTTGTGGTCTTGGGTTATGAGCTTCGCTTCCCTCGCAGCGTACAAACTCGGCCTCGGCCTCACCCACGGTAAAATAAACCACGTTGATTTGAACCGGGTACTTTTGTGTTAAACGTTTCGGTCGATTTTGGGGGAGCCGAGCGAGCTATAACGTCGTGTAAAAAAACAATATGTGCAGAATAATATACTACATTTAATTGTTTAGATAAAACTCTAAAAAAAGTTTCATTCTCGAACGAAGAATTTCAAAAAAATATTACTTCCGGTCAAAAAACGTGCTTCGGATTGTTGAATATTTGTATTATATTAAGGAACTCGTCCGTGCGACGTAGGCAAACAACGTGTGCACCAAATTTTGACCCGATCGGACTTAAAATGCGGCCGCTAGAGTGCGAACACATAACACAGGTGGGTGAAATGTCTGAGAACGGCTTAATACTTCGTGCGTAAGGAAAATTTGAATTTAGACGTGATTGAGGAACCTGCTCTATGTTAAAGTACTATTTTATTAAGATTTCAAAAAAATATCCGTCGTCTTGAATCCGCCATCTTGAATGCTATTTTTTTTTTGAAGTTATACTTCTTTGCGCCCGTTAGACACTTTGGGATGGGATGTT